>JAQFVV010000081.1:62923-226532 GCA_028023455.1 Epiperipatus broadwayi | reverse complement strand
GGAGTCTCTAGTCCTCACCAACCGTTGAGCTAGTTCTTGGCGCATAGCACTGTGCCGTCGATTTCTGCTATCTGAGCTGTTGAGTTGGGTTTGAATTCAGTTTTGGTTCAGCTGAGTTTGAATCCGATTTGACTTGCGGTGGTGGTGGGTTTCGACCGGTACAATATATAGGCCTAGAGAGGCAGCAGCCGCATAAACGGCATATTTATGTGCTTTTGCATATAAATAGCACCATCAAGCGGCTGACACGATAAAATAGAAAACTACCCATTTTCCCTTTTCATATAAAGCAAAACTGATTGTACTTTTAGATAAGTGAATCTGATATATGAACATCAATTAAGTTAAAAAAAAAAATTAAAAAATGCAAATCAAACCATAAATTATAATATATAAAAACATTTTTGATACCAGCATATATGAAAGGCGAGACAAAAATTATTTTATTGCATTAATTGGTTATCATCTGAAATTCCAAAAAATAAACATATTTATAAACAAAAAGTAAGAAAAACACATATTATACTATGATAAAGTAACAAAGCAAAAAAGGTGACTGGTTTTCTCTCTCAGTTGCTGCAGCCCATCTCCGAATCAACATGTATTATATAACAACATGATTTAACTATCCTCCCACAATAATTTTAAGACACTATCAAATCTGGATCACGAATTCCGACATAAAATGCAACAGTACAGATTGCTTTCAATATCTTTCCAGCCATCACAAAAACTTGTAAACCACTTGAAAATACTCTTGCAATTTGTGACTTCACTACCATGCACAATTTGAATAATTTCAAACATTTCAAAAGCAGTTTTGCCTAATTTAAACCAAAATTCAATGTTAGCGCTTTGTTCTACTGTGAACTAAAGTATTGCATTTCATGCCATAACATGATTCAGACATGCTTGCATGTTAAAGTTTTTGTGGCGAATTATTAATAAACTATTTCACTATACAACATGTGTGTTGACTTGAAGTTCGCGCTGCAGACAGTTTGGAGAAGCCACAAAACACTTTTTCCACTGGAATACAATGCTTTTATAATAAATAAAGTAAGTATTCTTTGATTATCATTAACAGTAATATTTCAAATCAGCCAATATATTCATAAGTCTTAAAACATCAGATTGGTAATATGTTTACTACAGCTATATTTTTATTATACATATATCTGATATGTATGCAATTCAAATACGATTGACAAAATTAATGGTATGTCTTAGACAAGTCACATCATACAGGAATTTGATTTACCTACCTTAATACTTCTGACCAAAAAATGTTTAGATTTGATTGCATACAAGGCTAGTTTGAGATTTCATATTATTGTTATCAGTCGTACACCACACAACAAAAACAAATTATTTCACCAATCTATATAAATGTATACATTTTACATGGTTCATAACTTTACCATACTTTTCTTTTTTCCCTTATATTTACTTACGGATCTAGATGCTGCAGACCTCGACACAACTCCAACAGATCTGTGAGGAATTTCATTAGAATTGATAGTTTTTACTAAACCTTTAGAAGTTCGAACAATATTAAGAGCCTTTGTTTGTGTAACCACATTTTTTTTAGTAATAAGACCACCGTCAGCAGTTCGAACAATAAGACCACCTGAAGACACTCTGCTGCCAACCTATTAATAAATAAGGAAATGATAAAAAAAGTTAATAACGATGATAAAAATATCTACAAAATGTTTATTTTATAAAAAGACTAATAGTATATTCAATTAAGATATAAAAGTAATTTTGATTTATTATGAACAAAACAATCAATTAAAAAATAAAAGTATCAATGTAAATATCAAGATTAACCTTATTTTTAACCATGCGGAGATTGCGGTTCTAAAAAATAGCGATCATATGTATTTGAGATATATTTATTACTAGTAGGTGCTAAAATGTTTCTGTTCAACATAGTTTTACATGTGTAAAATGCGTGATTTTTAAACACGTATTCATGAATACCACAATATTTTTCCTACAAAAAAAACGTAACAATTATTTATTTAGTGCTTTTATATATAATAGAAAATAATTATAATTAAGTCATCAATTACAAACTTGCAACAGTAACATATTTTAACATATGTACAAGTATAATATATTCTAAAGTTAATAATACAATAAAATCAAAATCTATTTCTAATTTCAATACAGCAATGGCAGAAATGAACTTAAAGACATAATGAGCATAAAAGTTGAAGAATTATTCATACAAGTTTTAAACAAATAAGTGTCACATTATTTGTTAAAAAGTTACTTCCTGTCAGGAGAAAAAGTATATTAAATTCAAGCTAAGGAGAATAAAATAATTACATAAACGTCATAATTAGTACTAAATTATATTCTTTCCAATTAGTACTTAACAGTAAATAAAATAACAATAATTGTTCTTTAATTATAATGGAATATAATTTCTAGAATTTGCAAGGTATAATATTTATTCATGTATCTAAGTTTAGGCCTGATTCATGTCTCTACTTCCTAATTTTTAGCTACAAACACATTTTAAAATAATTAAACCCCCCCCCCCCATACTTATCTCTCCTAAAATGTGATATGAGATCTGCCTTTATCTAAGATGAGGCCATTTTACATAATAGTTTAGGGAAAATAAATATAAAGGAGAAAATTAGACATAATTATTCAGAAATCACTCTTAAATAACCAAAAATATTATTTGAATGATGAGAAAAATAAATCAATAAATGATGGCGAAAAAAAAAATTAATGAAGAAATTAATATTGTTTTCATATAACAGAAGTGCCACCTGTAGGTAAGTTGCAGAACAAACATATTGGGGTTAATGATAAATAATGTATGTTAATAAAAGGATATTAGAAATAGATATGTTTAGATGCAAATATGTGGAAAACAAATGAAGTAACTTAAAGAGAGAAGGGATGGAAAAGTTTTGACACAAGGGAGGCAAAAAGCAAGTTAAAAATATTTCACAGACTTCTATATATGAATAACAATAGACTAGTGAAAATATCTTTCTACAGAATTTTAAGGAAAGAACAAGCAACTCAATGAATAAGATAGTAGAATGTGTTGCAGATAAAGAGATTTGATATCAGTTTATTGGCATAAAAAGCGGGATAGCTGTCTTATGAGGATTGCTAATTGTTACAATAGTAAAGACAGAGTCAAGAAAACAATTTTTAATAAGACTTAGAGAACAGATATGGAAAATAAAAAGTTTAAATACATATTGAAATATGATCATTTCACCAGATTATAATCATTCATTATTAAATAGCAGGTTAAAATGGGATGGGGACATAGCCCAGCAAAATATGCTTTGAGAAATAAGCTAAGCAAGGCAAGAGAAACATGAACAATTTCAACATAATAAAATAATACAAATAAATAGGCATGTTTAAATTTATAACATCATTAGCCAAGCATGTTATATTATATTATGCATGGATATGTGCATGTGTGTGATTATTATTATTTATATATTATAAAAAATATACACTTTAATAAATATTTAAAATATTAGTTAATTTTTAATATTAAGGTAATTTAAATTAAAAATAGTAATAATATTAATTAATATTTTAAATCTTATAAAGCACTATGCCTAGTAAACAAAGCTTGGAGTTTGTATAGTCTGCTTTTTGAACAATTGTCGAAAGAATCATCTGCAACTGAGAACCAAAAAATAGCTATAACTAAAACTATGACTTTTACCTTGATGGCAGGTTAAAAACATCAAGATTTCTGCCTACATATGTAAGCAAATTCTAACTATGTGTTTAGCATGGATTGTAGGAAAATGGAAGAAATTCTCACTCTCTATAGCAACTTGCTTAATATGCAAAAGAATTGAAGCACAAAGCAATTAATAGTAAATGTTTAAATGCAATTCAAATCAGCCAGGATTGTATTATCAGAATTCATAGTAAGCAACCAGTAAACAATAGAGCTCTAAAGGATATTAATCCAATAATATTTTACTAATGATAATAAAAGACTGATTAAATTAAAAGTGAACTTTTTGTTAAGGACATCTTTATGTGCGTAAGTTCCGATGGTTTAATTTACAACTTTAATAAACTGTCTTAAACTTAATTACCTTTGGGTAAAGAAAATATTGAATTTAAATTAATTATTGTTTTTATTTTAAAGTGCTTTATAAATAACAGATGTATGTTGCAATTATTTTTATAATTTAAATATATATGCATATATGATTTAAATTTGTTTAAACAATAGCATAAAACTTCACGTGGGTTTATTTACTATTAATAATTAAAGTAGTAAATTCTTTACCTATTAAATAAATAAATTATTGTAATTTAAATAAATATATCCAAGTAATTTTGCATAAAATGTTATAAGTTTGAACTGGTATATATAAGGATTTAAAGTGATATTAAATAAATTGAGATCATCAAACAATGTAAATGTTTTAAATTTGAATGATTATATGTGTTAAAAGAATTAATGTTAGATATTAATAGTAATTTATGTTAATATTTTTACAAGTAATAGTATAACTTAATTAAGTTTATAGAATTATATGTTGTTTATTTATGAAGGTCTACAGTGTAGGTTGTGTGTGTATATGAGTTATATAAAATTAATATTATTAGCAGGCAAGTAGATGTTACATTTTTCCAAGTTGAATTTATATTTCATATATAAATATATTGTTCTGTCTTGAATAATCAAAAATCGCAAATATGAATTCTTGCTCTATTCAAATTGTTTTGATAGGCATGTTTGCAGATGTTCACTTCTGCATTATGTAAGAATATTCATGCCCTTATTTTATATTCTATGCACTGCAATGGGAATCCTGGCATATAATGATTAGTTTGCTGCTTATTAATGCATATTCATATAATATTTATGGCTGTATATTTTATGCATGCACTTGAAGCAGACAAATGTATCGTTGTTAAGGAAAAAAGATGTGAATATACTTTTCTTTCATTTGCCCAATTATATCTAAACATTACGATTTGTATTGGTATTGTACAAGCATATCTTGTTTCTGCTTTTTCATATTAAATGTGAATGAATGAGATAACAATAATAAGTTTTAAGGTTACTTTTGTTAATAAATTTACTTTATTAGAATTACCATATAAAATATAACAACACACTTTGATCATAGGTCTTAAAAACTTTGTCTAAGGATCTCATATCTTTTCAATGTTTAAATATCTAGAAAATGATTTTGGGCACACACATTATGTATGATACATTCGAATATATATTATATTATAGAATTAAAGCAAGATTGAATAATATTGTCATTACAAAATTTAAACAACAAATAATATAGAGTCTCATAAACTCAAATGATTAATAATTATAAAACATAATCTTTAGATAACATAATTTACTGGGTATATTTTACTAATCGGGCTTTTCGTTATGTACTGAGTATTTGCATATATTATTAATCATTAATAATTTTTATTGTAATTTTGGCACTACAATGTGATAATCCAACTACTTATTTTCTTTGTTAGTTTGTTTGTATGTTAATTAATAAACATTTGTTATATAGTTATTGATTGTTTGTGTTTATTCTTAAGAAAAATATACTTGTAATGGTTTCATTTCTTATCACTCGCTCACATAACTGGTCGTTACAATATACAGAAATAAGCAGATTATCAGGAGTAACTAATATGATTTCAGAAAGGTGTCTATTTTTTAAAACTTGAACAGGGATACTTTTTTTACATAAGAATATATTTATAAATGGAATATGTTGAGGAATTTGTTTTATATACTATATAATAAAAATGAGGAAAATCAGGAAATGAATGAGTTTATAAAAAAATAAATATAAATTAGTGAATATACAAAAAGTGGTATTTTAGATCGAGATTGTATTATGACAAGGATGATTGTAAAATTAAAATTATTGAAGGGATAAAGATAATGTTATAGAAATAGGAAAGAGAAGGTAAATAGATTTAAAACTTTATAAACTATGAAGATTAGAGACTGATACACATAGAATAATAATAATAACAACAGGTTTACTGGTTCAGATTTATTACTTTAACAATGGAGCAGTCATTTCAGTCTCTTTTATAACATTTAAAGAACCCCCCCCTCCAATAGTTACGAATTATTTACATTGCCATTATAATAATTACCAATTTTGATCTATATCAATTACAATGAACAAACAGATTTCACTTTTTATTTTTGATTGCATGAAGTATATTATGAGCTTGTTTCCATTAATATTCTTTTCTTTCACCAATTTTCAGAGTTGACTATATTAAATAATGAAAACACTTCATTTATACACTGCAATTTTATGCACCACATCTGCAAAATAGCTGATAGTTTCGACCGACTGTTCAACAATTTTCCTCAGATCTTTTTCTAATATTGAAAAAAGTCCAAACTTTCAGCCATTTTGCAAATGGGATATATATAAATGTGTTTTCATTATTTATACTGTTTCCATAAATTTGCAGTTAATTGAATACAATTTTATTTATTACAAGTAACTTTTCAAAAACAATTTACATTTAATCAAATTTATCTTTCTAGTAACATTCTGTCAACTTATTGCATAAACATTAAGAATGAAAAAAAAAATTAAATAATTGCTTTCAACTTTTTATTTTTTAATGAGCATTTATTTAAAGCAATAACAGATGATCACAGAATCGGATAGTTTTAAATAAAAGTTTCAGAACCTGTAATCAAAAGTTTCAGAAAATTTACTATTATACAATACATCATTCTATAAAATCATACCAACAGTATAATACGACTTTATCACCTTAAGTTTCAAAGAGCAATTCTCTTTCCCTTACTCTAGTGCCTTATACTATAAGTTTAAGTAATCAATGGACAAAAGATAGCACAGTTTTACTCCCAGAGCAGTTTCTGCTTTTACTTTCATTAGTAAGGACTTAAGATCCAAAGCAGAAACTAATACACTTTGCATTTGAAAATATGGATATTGAAACAGTAAGGTCTGCTTTGCAGATCTTCGTTTCACCTTTCTCACCTATTTCCTACCCTCATACCTTAGTTTGAACCCCAATCTATCGTAGTGTGTCTGCAATGCACTTATATACCGAAAATCCCGCCCAATTTTAAACCATGAGTACAACGCTCGTATTATATATATATAAGTATAACTCATTCCCAAATAAATAAAATATTATGGATTGTGTATATGTTCACGTAATTTAGATTTATTTAAAAAGTAGGTTATATAATTTGTAATTGCGCACACACTATGATATGTATTTTAAAACTTATGTCAAAATTATAAATTGTTAGTTAAAATTATTTGTTTGAATCTATTTACAAAAGTATATTACAGTCGTAATATATTTTGATTTAAAATAAAATTCATATTCGTTTAGTAAATGGATTCAAATACTGCAATTTAAAAAGTAAAATAATTTTCTTTTGAATTTAATTATTTAATCTTATAAAAGCTTATCTAAAATATACAGCAGATGTCCACTTAAGGTTTTCTTTCAATCAGTAAAAGTAATTTTAATTAAAGTTTGTAATTCGAATGTCGACAAGGAAATTAACAATAGAGAATTAATTAAAATTTTGTTGAATTCCTTTAGACATTCGGATAGGTTTAATTACAGCTGATAAGTCAGCAAAGTCCGATATATTTTTGTAACGCTCCAGAGCAGTTCTATTGTTCAATTCCACTATAAAAAGAAGGGTTTTCTTTTGTTCTCCATTCTGGTGATTTGCTAATGGAAATGATTCTAGTGATTTGCTAATGAAATGTTTCTAACCGAAATTATCCTAGTGATATTTCAGCAAATGTGTCTAGTGAAAATATCCTAGTAAAATATTCGAGAAGATTTCAAAATATATTTCCCTGAGATTTTAGCTACGTGCCTGCGAACTTAAATTTGAAGCCAAGTTTTCATCTCCAAATTAATTGACCATGTTTACCACACCTATTGCTAACCATGACATAACTGAGTAGAACGGCAAGAAGGCTATTTCCCTCGGAATGGCCGGCCGCTACTCTAGACCATCGAAAGCTATCACATAAGAAACCCCAGAACTGCTGCTGCCAAAAATACGAACAATTCCTGATTTTGCTGCTGAATTGAATAAAACCTGCCGACCATCATCTACCTGCAAATGCTTCTCCAGAGGTAACCCCAAATTAACCCAAGAGCTCTTATGATTCCTAACTAACATGCTATAGCTATTTTAGTTATGTTTCTTTTATTTTACTTAACTTCATTATGTACTCTTTAACGTATTCTAATATAATCAACAGTTTTGCTCTCTATCCTAGGGGTTAATATTTTCTATTTATTAGTCTTTCTTTTATTTTATTATGATAATGTGTCAGAATAGTCTTTGAATGAGTAAATTATTCCCTTTGTTGAAAGTAAGACGCCGCTATTAAGGCATATTTTAAATTTATAAATAATTCCCAATTTTATTATCTTGCAAACCACTCGTTTGGGGGCTATTCTAATCTTCTTTAATATTTACAATAATCAAATAGTTTAAAATCTACATTTTATTGATTTTAACCTAATATGAGAGTATGTGCAAGGTCAATGATTAAATGTGTCCCAAATGCATGATTGCGTTAATAAATCTATACTTTCTTTTCAAACCGCAAGCATGCATTTTCCTACTTTTAAATACTGTATTCTACTTTAATTTCAAAGCTCGTCATTGATGTCGAGAATGTGCGGACCCTTTTAAATAAATTTCTGGGAATTTGATTGGGCATTTTCTTAATCCAATTAAACCCATTTTGTATGTTTTATATACATTAGTCTAGTATTGCTGGTAAATGAATTGGTTGTTGAGAGTCGCTTTGTTTTCTTTCCAAGGATTTTAAACGGCCAAGTCCGCTCTCTTTTCGTTTCCTGCATTTTCCAGGCAGAGTGTGTACTCAAATGTCACACCTGGGAATTAGATGCAGTCGCCACCCAGTCGCTAAATTTCGGCTGTCCGTGGCACCACATTCCTATTCCTACAGGTCAGCGGAGAGATGCCCGCCGTAGTCATTCCAAATATTCACTATTGTTTTATTTATATATTTATTTTTACAAAGCATCCATGGTTTAAATGTATCACAACCTCCATCCTTTAATAAATTCATTATTAGCAATACCGACCTCCCATCTGCTTTAATTATTAGTATAAAATAAATGCCTTGATCACAGTCCCACTTTATTGCTTGGTAAGCTTTTGTCCGTGCTATTCTCGAAATCAATAAATATTATATAACCCGTAATATCAAATATTTTATTAAACTTTTATAATTACTCAAAGCACCTCGCACATGTTCCCATCTCTTTAAGCACATTATCGTAATGGTATATTAGCCTGAGGGATAGAATATATAATTTTGCTTTAAAACCTTTTTGTAATGTAATGTAATGAAATGCCAACAATTATTTAATAAGCGTCCCTGTCTCATATAAGCAGACAGTGGCGTTATATATATATATATTTCTAGATAAATAAATCTTTGAAATCATTTAAAACTAAATTTGATATTTTATTTTATTGATTCCTATCACTGTCTCGGTCTATATATCTATTTTCTACATTTCTTTTGTACATCCACAGATTAAAGAACATTTGCCAGAATTAAGTAAATAGCGATTTAATTAATCATTAATAATGCCATTAAGCAAGAGACTTTAATCATGAGGATATTGACTTTATATATATCGCTTTTTATTATTATAACCTATGTATAGCAACTATATATGTATGTATTACTAAAATAGTGTCTTATATTAAAATTAGTTATAAAATTGATCCGCAGTGGGGTTATTTAGTTATTTGAGAAATGGAAAAAATTTTAGAAATCACTTGCTAGTCTTAATAGAGATAAAGTTAAGATAAAGACATAGCAAAACTTGGTGCAGTCACACAGTTTTATTCGAATCCCATTGCTCTGCCTAGTTAGTAAAAACCTGGCATAGGTTATTTCGAACATAACTAAAGGAATAATTAGTTTAGGGAAGGATAATAATAGTAAACAGTCTAAGTGTCATCGTTTGGACAAACAGTCATAAGCAGATTTGATGTGGAGAATGCTGCAGAATGGCCATTACATGTGACACCGAAAGAAAAGTTTTTTACCTTGGAATGGTATTCAAGAAAATAAAAGTGGCAGCACTTCTGTGCTTCTTGAGAAAAAAAGTTATAGAAATTGTTAATAACTTTTATGACTCCCCCACCAAAGATAATATAAAATACGAGGAGTTAGTTAAGAAACTAACAGAGAATTTTAGTCCCTGCACATCCTGTCACATAGCTCGTTTAAAACTGAGGAATAGAAAACAGTTTAAAGGAAAATCAATAAAAGATTATAATTTGGTCCTTAGAGAGCTAGCTAAGGATTGAGGGTATGGGGATTATGTCGAAGGAATACTCTTTGATCAATTATTATGTACAATGAAAGATTGCAAGAACAATTATTAACTGATATTGACTTCAAGTACCAGAGCGTGATCCGAAAAAAGATAGAATACAAACTAATAAGTGAACAAGCTCAAGCTTTTAAAAATATAACTGAAAATAGTATAAATATGCAGATTTATAAAACTGAGAGAAAATGTAGTAACCCGAACAAACTAGAATTTGAAAAGGGAACTAAAATGGCATGTTATTGCTGTGGAAAAAATAACCATAAAGCAAAAGAGTGCAAGTGGAGAGAAATGTTTTAAATGTAGGTATAAGTGACACATTGCACGCGTATGTAGAAAACCCAATAATGACTCAAATCAAGGAAAGAGTGGGGTCAAAAGAATAGGGGAAGTAAACCCATTAATAATTATACTGTTACAAATATGAGTATGGATGGACAGCAATAATTTATGATCGAATTGGAAATTTGCGGTGTTAAAATGAATATGGAAATAGATAGTGGCTCGGGAATATCTATAATACCAGACATAGACTGGAGAGCACTATCAGCAGCAGACTCTAGATTAAAACTTGAAAAAATCTAACGTAAAAGCCTGGAATATAAGCAGCAATGCATTAAACTTACTGGAGAAAATACAGACACCGGTTAGATACTGTGGTAAAATAGACAGATTGCTGTTATATATAACACAAAGAAGATTCAGCCCTATAATAGGCAGGGATTGGTTTAAGGTAATTGGAATTCAAGTTAGTGTAATAAAAAAAATTTCCCTCAAAAGAGTAGTTAAAAAATAAATATCCAGATCTATTTTTTTTTATTTTTATCAAAAACAAACTTTATTAAACCAAAAAATAAATAAATACATAATATTGTATAATAAAAACAATATGCAAATTAAAGTTCTATAGGTAGAAATTGGTCTTCAAATGTCTATAAGTTCCCATGTGCTATTAAATAAATCTTGTGATGATATTCTATTGTCTCTTGCTTTTATCATTGTGATTTTTCTAATTATTATCTTCAAAGGATCTGTACAATTAGAATTAAAGATAATATCACATCGAGTTAGCCATAAACTATATATTAAAAAAGTGACCCTTCTAATATCAGCAAAAACTCCTGCTTTAATTGCTTGTATCAATACATGTATCAAAGAGCCTTTATGTTTATAAATAAAGCTAATAAAATATCTACAAACTTGCAAATAACTGCATTCACCAAAAATATGTTCAATCGTGTCTTCATCTCTGCAACATAAACCACATAGACCAGGAGTGGGCAATTGTTTTGGCTCAGGAGCCGCAGAGGTTGTTGGAGGGCCACATCAGGGGCCACTTTGTGGAAGCGAAGGTTAGTGGAGGGTCATACATTTTTTTCATGACACAATAAACACACTGCTTTATTCCTTGTATTACCAAAGAAATATTTGTTTGTCCATTCTTCATTAAACACACAACATTCATCACCGATTTTACATTTTTTCAGAGGGTTCATGGTTTCACTAAAGTTGGAAATGTATATATTTGCTAATGCAAAGACAAAATTGAAAGTAACCATATCAACTGGAAAAGCACTGCACATCATATCTACACTGTGCATGTGTATTGATGTGGCCATCATAGTGTAAAATTCGAGATGAATCTTCAGTCATGCACGGATAGGAAATTTCAGTTCAAGGCAGATTTTCTGATTGTCTTGGAGGGCCGCATAAAAACTCTTAATAGGCCGCACGTGGCCCTCAAGCCACTATTTGCCCACTCCTGACATAGACCATCAATTGAAGGGGTGGAGCTAATTGACAAAGGCTCACATAATAAAAAACATTTGCCAGAATTATGTAAATAGCGATTTAACTAATCATTAATAGTGCGATTAAGTAGGAGACTTTAATTGTGAGGATATTGACTTTATATATATTGATTTATTATTATAACCTATATATAGCAACTATGTATGTATGTATGTATTACTATAATATTGTCGTATTAAAATTAGTTATAAAATTGATCTGCAGTGGGGTTATTTAGTTATTTGAGAAACGGAATAAATTTTAGAAATCACTTGCTAGTCTTAATCGAGATAAAGTTAAGATCAAGACATAGCAATAGTAAATAATTTTGTTTCCATCATATCTAACCAAAGCATTGTACTCTTATCCTTATAAATATTTTAATTTTTTTTTTACCCTGTTCCATACTTTTTTTTTTTTTTAAAATTTATTCAATATTTATATATAATCAAATAATTCCTTAGCTAAAGCAATAATTTGATCCCCCCCCCTCCTATATTTAATACTTTTTTTTTTTTACTCTGCTTCTATAAATATTTTGATTTGTTTTATTATTATTATTATTTAATATTTATATACAATCAAATAATTCCTTAACTAAAAAAATTCATTTGTACTTCTACTTCTATAAATATTTTGATTTTTTTTGTTTACCCTGCTTCTATAAATATTTTGATTTGTTTTTTAATTTGATCAATATTTATATATAATCAAATAATTTCTTGTGAATCTTGCAATTATCAAGAATATGGTTTTCCCTATAGGGCAAATTTAAGAATTTACATCAAATTTTTAAAAAAATTCAATCGCACATATTTGAATTCAATATTTTTATTATCCTTTGTTTACTTACAGTTTCAACTAATACAAGGTGTGTGACAATTTAATTCTAGGACCTGTGACCTAATTGTATTGAAATCACAGGTATTGAACATTCGTATTTAAATATGTTTAAACTAACGTGCGTACGCTTTAGAGTAAAAATGGGTTATAGTGCATACATTATGAAAGACATTTTTGGCCAAAAAATCAATTACATAACTAGACTATATTCCTATTCACTAGAATTAGCTCTATGTGATTTTTTATTATTTTAAAAAAGGATGGATATTTTCTACTATAACTGATATCCAAAAGAATGTGAGACAGATGCTCAATAGTATTCTTGAAAATGAGTTCCAGGTGTGCTTCCAGAAATGGGAATGCCATTTTAATCAGTGTATAAATGCACAAGAGGACTACTTTGAAGGCAACAATAGCCACTAGCGTGCACTTACATATGTATATTTTATGAAGATGCATACCGGGAATTAAATTGTCACACCTCATATACAATCATCACCAGACAACTTATGCAACTGCTCTGATGAAGACTGCATATCAGTCAAAACTGTAAGCAAATAAAAGAAAATAGAGCATAAAATTAGATTATTTTTTTTTTAAAGATTTTGAATTCATATTAAAACAATACTAAAAGACTAGAAAAATTTATACCAGCCATTCCATAAAAATACCCCAAGGTAAAAAACGGTCTAGACCATGGATTTAAATTTATGTATAAAAATATTCCTCTACTGCATTAATGTTAAAATGCTGAATTTCAATTTAACATCAATATATATTTTTAAAAAATTACATTCATTTAAATAAGTCCAAACTTGACAGATAATGAGAAAAGTTCTAGTGAGTGTTTAAGCAGATGGCAATCAATCTACATGGTTTAGTATAAAGTGATGTTCTTGAAAACTAAGGATTTATGGCTACAGCTCAATTTTATCGCTTCCAGTGCGCAAACACCTGAAAATCATCCAAATATCAAACCATTTGATTACTTTAGCACATGACAATTATTATCAACAATATATAAAAAGTGAATTTGTAGCAATATTGAAAAAACATTTGTTAATAGTTTAGTAGTAATAATAAAAAAACAATTTTAAAAATAAGACAAATGAGGAATTTACTTATGAATCCCATTATAGTATTTAGATAGATGGATGGGTAAGGGTGAAGAATTTTATGAATTTTCATTTTGAATTTTAGTAAGGAAATAAGCTTTTAATTGAAAATAAATAATATTTATTACAAAACTGAAATTTAGAATTAAAAAAAGAACTATCCAAAAATTCTGGGTCCAGCATTTTATAGAACAGAGTTATAATCGACATGGAAAGCATTTGAAAGCCTTTGAGCCTATAATTAGAAAGAATAAAAAATACCCACAAAAAAGATAGTCAGAAAAATAACACTATTACTTGGGACACAGACTGGACAAATACTTAAAAACCAAGATCATGATGGAGGTTTCGGATTAATATTTATATATAAAAAATATATAGCAAAGAAAATGAAAAGGCAGAAAAAAAAAGCTCCATTTATTTGATCAATTAACCACAAACGATGCTAATGATTTTGTAGATATTTTTGCTTGTTTGGTTAGGTCATCATTGACCCCATCTTTTTGAATAAAATTCAGCACGTCAAGCTCTAAATACTTCTTAATGGAATTCTATCTACTTAACTCTACTACGTTATTTTACCTAAAATAATAGTTTCATTATTAGCACTGTCCTATGTTTGATCATTCTTTGACTTAGGCTGTTATTAACAGACACTAATTACCTTAAGTATTTTATAAACTTGATAGTTTTCTGTAGTTTAGAGTGTGAACTATTAGTATTTGCCTAAACTTTGGTTGGCGATGATGGAGATAGTCATCATATATCAAATTATTAGTATTTTATTTTTCATTCATGCTTTCTAGTACATTCAGTGTATCGTGGTGATTTTTTAAAAAAAAAAATATTACTAATATTTAAAAAAAAGCCAGTTCAAATTAAAGCATTCCATCTCTTAGTCAACTTATAGTAATTTCATTGTCTTCCTCAATATACATATATTTCTGATTTAAATTAAATTCATTACAACTAATATATGATTACATCAACTATTTTATTTTCTTCCATCATTAATTTGCTTTTACTTCAAATTATTAATGACCTATTATAGCGAAAATACAAAAGATATGAAAGCCAAATAAAAAACATACACATCAATAACAACAAAGACTATTTCAATTAAAATCTTCCAGATTAAAAATAAACAAATAAAAACAAAATAGAAATACAAATTTACAATATCTGCAATAATAAAATAACATACATTTAACATGAAATAAAATAAATAAATAAACAGCATATAGAATGAGTAAGAAGCTAAAGGAAATATTTTTTCTAAGATGAAGAAAATGCAAAAATGAAGTGCCAAAATTTAGAATCACAAAACGTTTAAAAAACAACAACATACACACACGAAAAAGAAGAGAATTTAATGTACAGATTAGTATATTATAAAGCCCAATGTTTTTTTTCGATATGTTAAATCAATAATAATATTGTTAATTCAAAATTATTATAGCTAGCTGCAATTGAAATGCATGTGCTATGATATAGAAAAAACAATTTTTCAATACTAGTTTCTTCACAGCCTATGGAACTCTCCAAAATCCCATGATTCCAGCTTCTACGATGCTGCTTCAGCAGCTTATCCTTTTTCTACCATAAGCTTTAGTAACTAATAGATGCTAGTTTATAGTGCTTAATATTAGATAAGACAATTGGATAGGGATTTATTAAGCACTATCATATTGCATTTATTAGTTACTAAAGCTTACAGTAGGTTACAGAGCTATGGTAGTAGAAAAAAGTGTGCATTTACATTGTTGGCTCAGAAGAATTTGAGAAGTTAAAATGTCCCATAGTTAGGTTTTTCATGGGTGCACAAAGGTGGAAGCTGATAATTATATATATATTCAACATGATCATACATAATGCAGAATCCATACATTTCTAGTTTTTTCATGGCTGCAAAAATGTGGAAGTTGATAAATGTATATTAAACATAATGATCATATATATAATAGATTCCATGTATTTTTAGGCCACTTATTTTCTGCCCTTCTCTTGAAATCGGTATGGCTATTCTTTTATACTATTTATAATTGTATTTATTATTATCTTTTTCTAATATGCATCATCAAAACAATTTTTACAATTCTTGCACATAATTTCCCTCTACTTTTATAACAAGTTTTTCACCCTAGTTACTTTGGTGTAACGGAAGAATGTCATGAAATGCAAAACCCTCCGAATAATTTCAGATCCGGAAATCAAATTTCTTATGAATTCCCAAGCAAAAAATGCCATTCAATTATTTATTTATTTACAAATTTTCTGACAAAATGCAAATCCTGTAATTTTATGCAAATTACACTACCTTCTTTATTACATAACTCTTTCACCAGATTATCTAACCAATTTCTTTTTTCACAATCCCAATGTATATCACAAATAATCTACTTTTAAGTATATGGCTAATGCAATTTTTCTTGTACTTATTTTCTTAATAAGTAATCTGTTTACATCTACTTTTTCCAATACCTTAAAAAGCTATCGTCCCATTCTCTTTTAAATTCAGTATTATTAGAGTTATTATGAAGTCCCTACTTACTTTTACTTATTAGTTTAACATTTTCCTTCACATAAAGTTATAATGCAACCTAAGCATTTAACCAGTCATTCATATCCAAATATAAAAAAAAGAATCTGTTATCTCTATTAAAGGATCTATTTATGCAATAGTCTCATTTTAATTTCTTAAATCCTATCACTATCATCAACCAATGAACTTCCGAATATTTTTTTGAAAAAAAAAAAAAATAACCTGACCCATAATTTTTATATTTACAACTTAATTTCTTCAATTCATTTCAAGCTACTTCAAAACTTCTAGAAGCTTTCTTCATTCTGCATTTTTAACTTACTGTGTATGCAAATTACTATACCCTAAATTATAATCATTTTACTAGCTTTTTTCTTATATTTAATTTCACTAAAATAATCAAATCGTTTATTGTTCAAGAGTTTATAAAAGTTCAAGCACTGGAAGTAATGGAGTAGAGCCATGGTCCACAGAACTTGAGCTGAGTTTATCATATAATCACTGCGCTAAACTACACAGAACACTAATACTCAATCTTATGTTAAAAGCCTGTTTTTCAATTGTAACCTTAACATTAAATTTTGTTTTTTTATGTTAATTCTTTTCTATTATTCTATATATGTATATATACACAATCAATTAAGAGACTGAAGTGGATTTGACTGGACATATTGCTAGAAAAAGTGATAACAGATGGACAGTTGAAACCTTAAACTGGATTCCAAGAGATTTAAAAGACCTAGAAAGAGAACACATATGAGATGGATGGATGAAATAAGGAAGTATGCTGGGATGATGAGGAAAAGAGACTAGAGAACTTGGAGACCGTCCTGCAATGGATCGATATAAATGATGACAATCAATTGTTAAGATCATAAAGCACAGGTAAGTATATAAAGCAAGATTAATTTGATTATATATACATATGTTTGTTTCTCAAAGATTGGTGTCTAGGCAATAAAATACAATGATCAAACAAGATAAAGTTGATAATAGTTTGCCGATCTCTTAATAAAATTTATTACATATATATAAAGAATATTAGAACAAATATCCAATAATCAAAAGTTTTTAGTACTTACCAAGTAAATTTTTTCCCAAACAAATGAAAGAGAGAATAACCAAATATAAAGGAGAAACAGATGAGACTGAAGATTATCCTTTTACTATCTCTGTAGCATAATTTTCACTATACCACTTTCATACAAGGTAGGGACACATCAATAAAATTGTAGTAATTCCCCATCTATATATACTGAACAATGATAAAGATAGATGTAAGAAAATGTGATCTGAGGCAACCGATAAGTGCTGGTTTAGTATGAAATGTGCATCTTGGGGATAATACATCCTTTCCACATTTATGATTAGCGGATAGAAAATAGTTCTTATCTTACATGAGAGTGGTGTAGTGAAAATCACATTACAGAAATATTATTCAGGAAAAGCAGATGAGTATTTGACTGCATATAATTTTTACATGGATATTATAAAAATATTAAAGTAAACAATATTGCATACTTTCTTAGTAATGAAATTAATAACTTACAATTCTGGTCACAGGAGAGCTTTTTACAGTCGTAATACCAGTTTTTTGGTTTCCAATAGTATTTCTACCATCTTTGGTGCGTTTTTTTGCTTCAATTTTAATTCGAGCGTCAGTTTTGCGTGCAATTTCATTTAGCTTATAACGAGCATCTCGAAAATTTGGTTTTGCTTGAATCAAACGATTATCAGAAGTTGCTTTGGGCTGGAGTCTTAAACGAGCATCCACTTTTACTTTACCTAAGCCTGTTACTACCATCAAAGGACGAGAAGACCCAAATCTATTTCCAGTTGTAACTCGACGATTACTAAAATATGTAAATAAAAAGATACAAACTAATATAAATATTTGATAAAATAATATTAAGAACAAAATGTAAATAATAATTTTAAAAAATAACATTTATACGATTTTAATTAAATACATTATAAAAATATAATTTTAACAGCAAAATAGACTAATAGAAAATTAAATATTTGCGTAAATGGCATTAAAAATACATAATAATAATAACTGTCTTTCGAAAGATGAACAGCAAATATTTTTACTATTTACAAGCCCATGAAACAAATTTTTATTATTTATTCTATTTACAAGCCATGAAACGTTATTACATGTGAATAAGCTCTTGGTTAGTTTCATTTAAATTAGTGCGAAATTACTGCGGTTGAAATTTGATTTATTATTTTTAGATTAAAAAGAAAGAAAAATATTGTAAATATTTTATCTACTTACTTTCCTCGAAAATTTCCACTATTAACTTTAAAAGAGATTCTTCTTTCTTTTATCACATCTTCTAAAGACATATCCGCCATGTTAGCAACTACAATAGTTGCTTTTTATTGGTTAATATTTAAGAATAAGAGAATTCGTCAAACTATAAGTAAAAGAAAAAGTAATTTATTTTATTATACAGCTTATTTCCTTTACAATCATAACTTTTTATTCTACGTATCGTAGCATGTTACAAAATTGACTAATAGAAAATAGTCATATATCTTATGCGAAACTGTTAATCACTACGTTTCGAATTTCTTTTTCGATTTTCATCTTTTGTAAAGTATGTATTTCTATTATTGTATGTGCTGAAATAATGTTTTGTCTTATTTTGAATCATTATTTTATTAAGAGTAAATTTAAAAATTGCCATGTGTTATATTTTTGCTACAATTTTTTAAAATAGTTTTCTTCATATTATTTTTTTTAAGAAGATAATATTTTTCTACAACATGATTTATAAACCTATATTCTATTCTTCTATAATTTCATACATTTTTGTACATGGGTCTGTAATATAATTATTAACAGTCAGATTAGTCTGCTGATGTAAGATTTTCTATTTCGTACATTCCATCATTATTCCTATTAAGCCGTTTTTATTTGTTTATATTCCTCTAGTTTCATTCAAACTTTTTGGTCATTATTCTGAATATCATTCTCCATCTGCATGAACAGTTTGTCATTAGCAAATATGATGTATCCAACTTAAAACGGCAGCCGTCATTTATTAAAAATAAAAAGTTATTTTATGTGCTAAGAATCTTAAGGAGGATATCTCACAATTAAGCTTGCATTGTATTACAATCATATTTTGGTTTTACATGATAACCTGGGACCGATGTTTCCAGCTAAGAATATCCACTTATCAATAATTGAGTAGCCAATTGTTTGGCTCGCTTTGATCACTAATTATAAAGAAAAAAAATATTGGGGTTTAGGAATTCTCAATTATCTAAAAAATATTTGTAATTTTATTTGGACTTGAACTCCAGGTTGCGGATATTACTCGAAGAGTCATTAATTATTGCAATAATAATTTTTGCTAAATCAAAGAACTCTTGCTTGTGTTCGTAATATGATTTTAGATAGACAAGACATGCTAAAGCTTTTTCGCTCACACTAACAATTTCATAAAATAAACATTAAAATAATAAGAAAGTAAAATAACCAACTACATAATTAATGCTTTATGGAACTATTTTATAATGTGAATTATAGTATTTATGTGCTTTCTATTCGATTATTTAAATAAGATTTAAGATATTACATAATAACCAAATTCTGAATTATCATAATTTTGAATATAAGTTTATTAATTGTATAAAAAGCAATACATAAATTTGAATTTTGTAAAATAAATGCGCCCCCCCCCCCTTTTTTTTTTTTTTTTTTACAGATATATATGTAATAGAGTAAACCATTCTCTCAGGCTATGAGCAAATAACACCGTTTACTGTTCTTCAAATTTTTGATGTTTATAAGCCTATCCTTGCCAACATTAAATGAGCACTGAACTTGACATATCAGTTAGATGAAAACATAGTGTTAATAATTGTTAAATTATATAACTTTTATCTACTTCTTCTTTCTCCCTCTATATTTTGCTTTTTATATTTCAATATAAACTTTATTAACACTCCTTTAGCACTTTAAGCAAATAATATTTATTTATTTATAAGAGTTTCGACTATCCTAGCAGTCTTCTTCAGATCTACATTAAAAAATTATACAAATAAGAATTTTGTTTGTATTGATGTAATATTTGTATAATTTTTTATTGTAGATCTGAAGAAGACTGCTAGGACAGTCGAAACTTATAAATAAATAAAGATTATTTGCTTAAAGTGTTAAAGGAGTGTTAATGAAGTTTATATAATTAATAAACATTTGTACAAAGTTTGAGACTGAATTTCACTTTTAATAATCTTGTTTAATAAACATGTTAATAATTGTAAGCATTAAATCATTATAGCTCAATGTATATATAATTAATGGAATAAAACACTCTCCCTACAGGTTGTGAATAAATAACACTTTGTAAGGGATCGAGTATAGAATGGATCCACTCTGAATAATTAATTATTAGTTTAATAATTTTCACCTGGCTGATATATTTAGTTCAGTGAATTCCCATGGGAGTGTTGGTAACAGTAAATTTATAAATAGTTTAAAGAATAAATGGATCTATTCTATTAATCAACACAATATAATGATAACCATGAGTAAAAAAAATGGACATATTTTTCAGGATCTATTATTATTCTGTTTTAAAACGTTTGAGTGTAATGCTATTTTGTATTTTTTTTAAAAATTCTTATTTTCATATGCTTACATTAAAGAATATAGTATAAAATAGAAAATCATTTAACATTACAGTACTAGCCCAAAAAACAAAATTTTACCAAAATCCTTCTATGACCATTTCAAGTGAAATTGAAAAGGTCTATTGGTTAGTAGATGAAACCATAGTCAGTGAAGAATTTTAGAAAAAAAATTATTTTTTGGTTAGTATTGTAATGCTATATGATTGTCTGATTTATTTATCATTACTAGTATTATGGTGGTAGTATTTAATTAAAGAATATATATATATATATATGGGTAATGCAGGCATTTTATTAAATTATTTTTATAATTTTATTATTTAATATCTATTTTAAAGAGAACATCAGATGGCAGTTGAGCAGCTGTGTTTTGACTGCTTAATTAAAAAAAAATTACTGCTCTTACAGTTTTTTTTTGTCAACTATAAACAATTTATTAGGGAGCATCTCTTGGGCAGAAGTGTTCATACGAAATATATTAGAAATATTTCAATCTTAATTTAGTATTTATGATGTGATTGTAAGTATTGAAACATTAGAATTGTGTTAGAAATGTATCGTGTATTAGTATACTTACGGTGGAGTAACAATTCAATTGATACAAGCTATAAAGCAACATAAATTAGATAAAAAGTTTCCTATTTTTATGCATGCTAAAGAAAAGTATCATAAATTTGAAGATGAAGGTATAGTGATGATATGTTAATAGTAAAAGATAAAGATTAAAAGACTAATAATTAGAAAAAAAATGGCCTACTATGAATAAGGATTTAGGCATAAAAGTGCTATTGGTTTAATAGGTTTTGTATATATGAATGGTTATTAAGTTATAAAATGGAATAATAAATAAAATGATAATAATTAAAAGATTAAAATATTAGAAATTTTATATCTATATTTTCCTGCTTATAATTTATATCTATATTTTCCTGGTTACGAATATAGTATATACTCTATGCTTTATGAACGTATCTAGTGGAGCAAATGAAGCAACATTGAAAATACTAATTGATAAATGGAACATTTTTTGTGAAATAGGAATATGGTTTTTTTTTTTTTGATCTTTCCAAATAAAAATCTAGATAAATAGTGTGTGCTATGTTTATTTTTTTCCAAATAATATTATAATTCACAAATAATAAAACAGTTGCAAAATTTTAAGAAACAAATTATAGAATAGAAAGTTGTGTTTTTGTGGGTTTTTTTTGTTTTTCTCTCATTTTGAAAAAAAAAATTAAACAATAACAACACTCATGAATTTAATGGCAGTAGAAGTGTAACAAAATAATTAATTAGGGTTGTTTTGGTGAAAAATAATACCCCAAAAAATTGGATGGATAAAAAGCAAATATTTTCACCTGCAATAAAATAAATAGTGTGAATGTTCTGAAAGAAGACTAGAAAGAAATTCAGATTGCTGCTATGCCATGGCATTTTCCAGCAGATAAAATCCATATGGGGCTAACAATTCTTGGGATATGGCTCTCATTGTTTTGAGAATTTTACTTTGGCTTCAGTGCTAGAGTATTCAATCAGCTGCATATTTTTTCACTGAGTTGATGTAATGGAATTGATTGATGGTAGCATGTTAGAATTCACTGGCATTGTGATCGGTGTCAGCTGGCCATTCATCAAGGTGAATGACCGAGGCAGTTGTGCAGTCTCTGTTGATGATTGGAATTAAGTCAACCTATCTCAATGCAGCATGAAGTACTAATTCTTCTGTTTCAAGTTAAACACCCGGGGTTTATGTTTTTTTTTTCATTCACAGCATGTAATCAGTTGGTTGCTGTTGCATTGCAGTATCCTGCTGCAGTTGAATTCCATTGAATTAGCCTCTTGCCACCATTTGACCCCCAACTTGGGTAGACATTATGTACGAGCAAACTTTTCTTCAAAAGTTTATCCAATAACCTATAGTTTTGGAAGATTTGCTGCTCAACTTGGTGGCTCCAAAATGTCGCTCAGTCTGCTACTTGCTCAGCCATTGGCATAAGAATAATGGAAGAACTGATTGGTGTTTCTGATAGACTGGGTCGTTTAGCAGCCTGAACAGCACAGAATCAGTGCCAACTCCCACTTAGGGTTTTTTCTTTTTTGCAGCATAGACTCTCTGCGTTTACCGCCAGACCCTTTCCATTTCACGTCATTCAGCGGAATATATTGCCACAAAAATGTTAATGCAGTGTTCTCAATGGCAGTTCACTTAACTACAATATTTTCAGGAGCATGTTTAAGATTAAATAGTGAAGAACTTCATGTGGGTTGAAAAACGTTGAGCATTTTGAGAGCTTTTTTCCCACCGCCGATCAGCAATTACAAGTACCCCTCTTACCAATTTGAAACAACGGCAGTATAAATTTTTTCTCTATTTATATATTTATTTTCATCTATTTTGATAAAATTCCAACAACTTTCAATATTTTGCACTAATTCAAACATATACACCAATGAATTTGAGATTAAATGAAAATACGGAGGAACACTAGATTTATTGATTAGTATTTTCAGTAGTTATTTCTGTGATTGATCTGGTATATAAATAAAATATAGAGGGGATAATACATCAATACTTTTTCTCTCCTAATGATTTTTTATAATAATAATAATCATTATTTTCAAACTACTTATGTAATGATAAATATTGCATATAGTTGACAGATTAATTTTCACTTATTTGGAATTCTCTTTGCGCTATAGTAACAGATTGATAACTGAAAACTCCAAAATGTGAAAATTTCTTTTGACGATTATCTTGTAATTAATGTAAGGCTCATCTATAAAAAAATAATCACATTGTCCCTGCTTAAGAAGTCATCTGGCATATGTGGATCAAAGTGCAAAAAAAAACCCCATTATTTTAGACAATTCATGATTCGTTAAATCTTCAGTCTGCCATTCTATTAGAATCTTCAATTCATTTTTGAATATCTCCTAAAATATTTTGTTCGTAAAACTTGTTAAGCTTAACTAGGCATTTGAATGGGAAAATGTCACCTGACTTCTCGAGTGTATGATGTATTAGTTTTGGTGTATCATTAAATTTTGAATTATTGTTTGTAAATGTGTGTGTATATGTATCATATCACTATGGGCAATGCTTAAAATAAACCAATAGAATATCACCAATCTGTTGTCAAGGCAACATTTCCAATTATTATCTGAGTATCGGTTTGACATAAGATTGGTAATATTCTTTCAATTTATTTTAAGCATTGGCCTATGTTGGTGCAATTTATATATATACAGAAATACCCTGCACATACATGAATCACTGTTATGTCCTTTAGGAATGAGTGTTGAAGTAAAAGAAGGTCGGAAGCGATCAAAAGCTTATTATCTGAATCGTCCTAAGAGGAAGCAGAAACAATTTATTTTGGAACCTGGAATGAAAGGATTTCTTATTTCATGCAACAGAAAAGAACGCCAATGTGTGTCGGAAAGCTATAAAGTACTGAATGAATATGCGGACAAATTATACGGTGAAGAAAATGTAAGTATATTTTATTAATGAAATTAAGAAAATAAATAAGAATTAAACATTTTGATTAGTAATTGTATCTTTTATTCTTTTGTTTTTTTTACACTTCCTAATTGGAGAAATATTATAAAATTATTAATGAAAATATTGCCCTCTCTTCTCCTTATTAGAAACTGATTCATAATAATTATGCCAATAGATTAAAGATTATAAATCCCTTATGGTAGCTTAATTTTTGCACTACCTTTGCTATCTTTATTGCAACAAAATCAATCAGACGCTTAGATTGTATCAATATTTTTGTTTTATCAAGAATGATGACATCGGATGCACTGTGTTTGTCAGGAAAATTATTACATCTCAATAACTCTGACTTATAAGTGTTTCTTTCATTTGAAAGTTATTTTAAAGAACATACTGTAGAATAGCTGCTATTAGTAAGGCATTTATTTATTTTGATTGGACAGCTTTAAATCTAGTTTTCTGCGTAGAGATTTTGACGGGGTTTAAAAGCAATCTCAAAATTTCACTACCATCAGCAAAGCCCTCTGATGTTGGATTTGCTTCCATTAGCAGTTTTTAGCAAATTCACTGCTTTGAGCAATTTAATTCGAGATCTAAAGTTTTGGGTCATTTGCAACTGAGAACAGTTAATTTGATAATATATATATATCAATCAATAGTATTCTGTCCTGTGGACAGATCCAGAGAGTAGTCGCATCCCAAATTTATCAATTTCTCCACTTGTTCTCTTAATTGCCAGCTCTTCAATTCCATGTAATTCTTCTCTTTGTTTATATTATGTAGCAAGGTCAATCTTTTTCGTGCTTTTTGTTTTCATTTACCATTCTCTCCAAAACATCTCTCATTAAACTATTCTTTTTTCTTAATATATGTCTAATTCAGTTTTTCTGTCAATCTCTTAATTTTCTCAATCTTTTTTTTCCACTTGCTATTCAAAACTTCATTTGTCGTTATTCATCTAACTGATTTTTTTCCCTTCATTTTTTATGACCACATTTCAAAAGCTTCCAATCTAGTTCTAATTTTGCCCCTCATTGTCCATGTTTCACAACCATACAATAGTACACTCCATACATAGCATTTAATTGATATTTTCCTTAATTCTCTATTTAAAGATCCACAAAATATTTTCTTTCTCCTAGAGAAATGCCTTCTTTGCCAATGCTATTTTTTTTTTAACTTATTTTTATTTCTTCCATCCTCATTTAATCATTTACCCAAATACCTAAATCCATTTTTCTGTTGAACTATATTATCATGGATTTTAATTTGCAATCTTTTTGTATTCACACTTGTGTTCTCAATATTAATCTTCATTCTATATTCCATACATCTTTCCTCCAATTTATTCAACATGTTCTGAAGACTTTTCATCCTCAGCTATAAGAACTGTATCACCTGCAAATCTTCTACAGTTTATTATTCTAACTCCATTTTTTCTTCCATAGCCTAAATGCCTAACTCTTCTTTTTATATTCATTTGCCTTCCAAATCAATCTTCTCTCTTTCCAAAATACTTCTTTATTTTTTAAGATGGTTATAAGTTCATTCCAGATTATTCTACTAAATGCTTTTTTCCAAATCCATAGAACATATACCAATTTCTCTACTTTTTTGATATGTCTCTGCAATAATAGCATCTCTTGTACTTTTTTATCTCTAAAACCCAAAATGTTCTTCTCCAATATTATATTCTGTCTTCCCATAAATTCTTTGGGTTAAAATCCTGAATAAAACTTTAGAATCATGAGATAAACAAATTTATTGTTCTGTATTTTTCACATTTAACAGCTTTTTTTTTTTTCAGCAATCTTTAGACTAAACTTCGCTATAATATATCAAATTACAAAGTCCAACTATTTCCTTCATAGTAATTTCTTTGGGTCAAATCCGATAGTTTTATGATTTTTCATTTGTTCAATTGACTTTATTGCTTCTTACTGTCAAGATGGCCATACATTTTATCATCTACTTCAATATCTTGTTCATTTTCAAGTTCATAACTAATCGAATTTTTTTTTTTCTAAATAGATATTGAATATATATATACAATTGTGGAGATTCAAATACCAGAAGTAATTGTTTGAGATTCTAATCAGATATTTTTAGTCATTGAGTTGGTCACTCAACATCATCAGTCTTGCTAATGAGCATGGCGATTCAAACTTCATTAGAGAAAGACAAAATATGATGAATTTTGCAACAACTATGCAAACTAGTCTATGAACCACAAATACATCCACATATTAGTCCATTATCCTGTTTATCTTTCTGAAATACAACACCCCGTTCAATTGTAACTTTCCAATGCATTCTTTTCTCTGCCATATCTTTCCAGTGAAAAAATTGACATTGCACTTACATTAGAATGTCTTTGAAATAATATTTATAGTGCAAATAGGATCTATTTTGTCGTCAAAGCAATGCTCAGGTCCACCATAAAACACTTAATAAATCTTATATTGTTCGTCCGTTTTGTATATCCAATGAAGATGTGATTTTTATGTAGTGGATTCTATAAGTATCATATCTAGTAAGGTGAATATAATGCTTTGTCTTATGATCTTGTTATTGTATTTTTAAAATTTTATGGATTATCGTTAAATGAAATTTTTCTAATGCATTTATATTGCATTGTTAGAATGTTCAAGTTTCACATCCATATAATAAATTAGGTAAAACAACAGCTAGCTAATTTAGTTGCAGTAGTTATTTCTCTATGGTGAAATGCTCCATCTTTTAAGTTGTTAAAAGCAATAGCAGCATATTGGAATCTGGGTTACACTTCAACATTCAAGTCCACTTTGCTACTTAAAAAGCTACGAAAGTATTTAAATTATTTTACATTCTCACTTCATTAACTATCCAAAGTAAAAATTGCTGAAGATTTTTCTTTCATCATTGGTTATTAAAGAAATTAAGTTTTTGTAACATCAATTACTAAATTAAATTCTTTATATGTTGCATTCAAAACTGTAAGTAAATTCCGCAAATCGTCTTTTGAATTGGGGAAAAGAGCACAATCGTGAGTACACTATAAATCCAGAATCCTATAAGAAGAAATTCTTGCTTTCACTTTACTATAAAAACTGTATCACATCTTGGATCTTGTTTGATTAAGTCATCAACAAACAATTCCAAAGACAACTGTCATAAAAACTGAAAATAATGAATGAGCAGATAAACATCCTTCTTTAAAACCAGTTTTCATTTCAAGGGACTCAGATAACATCCTTCTTTAAAACCAGTTTTCATTTCAAGGGACTCAGATTTTCCATCTGTAGTGCTAATCCTTCCTTTCATTTCATTATATAAAAGTTGTACAATAATGGACATTTAACTAATTGTGCCAAAAAATCTGTTCTATTATGCCTTGATCAAATTACTAAAAGCAATTTATAAATCATTCTTTTTTTCTTAATACTTTGGTTGTATTTGCTTGGCAATAAATGATATCTATCGTGCTTCTTGAGTCTCTAAAATTACAAGTCTCTGATGATTCTTTATGATTGGAAGAAACCTATTCAGAATCCTTGAAAGCATTTTTGCTTGCTGTAGTGGATAATGATGATATTTTATGATAATTACTACAATTTTGTCTGTTTTTTTTTTTATTTGTAAAAATTCAGACAATAGTAGCATCTTTAAGATTAGGGGGAATAACTTCATGAGCCTAAAAAATTCCAATATTTTTTGAAGCCAACATATCACCGTTATATTTGAAAACTTCTACACGTTACCTGCAACCTTTTAATTTTTAATAATATAAGGGCTGTTTTGGGTTCACTGAACTGGATAATTTTGTCCAAATCTAAATGAGTATTTAAAGTAGATATATCATTGAAAATCATTTTAATTCTCGTATCATTATTTAATTAAAAGATAATCAAAACATTCTTTCCATCTGGTAGAAATATCATTGTCATCATATGAAAAGAGGAACATTGCTGTATTCAATAGGATTGCGTTACACTCTTTCAGATCCATATGTTGCTTTCAATTTATTAATGATCAGCATATGCGTCTTTTTCCTTTGCAATTTTAATCTTCTACTTATTTGTGAACCTTTGTGTTAGACATTGGACTTCTGTTTTTAAATCCTCTATATTAATTATGAAACTCCACATAATTTATTATTCTCTCGTACAGAAAATGCCGCATTTTCTTTTAATGAATTCACTAATAAGATGATTATGAGAAAAGTCCAAATTTGCAATTTTAATATTTAATAATTGTTGAAATTTAGCACAAATAGTAGGTATTGCTAAAAGCAAACATCAGTTTTATTTGAGGAATATGATTGGAATAAGATCCATTTTTTAATGCAACTGTCATTTCATACTTGGAATTTATTAATCTATGATTTGTCGAAATTACACTTGTAAGTACTCATGTACTATGAATTTTATATCCTGATTTCTAACTATAATGTAATATAAATCATCTATGCTCTTTATTACTGTTTTATAATGCTTTTATTATAATCCACTATGACAGTTTCAATTGCCCCATCAAAACTATCATAGTGGGTTGTAATAAAAGCATTGTAGAACAGTAATAAAGAGCATGTAGATGATTTAGTATTATATGGATTTGGCAATAATTAATAATACGCTGCTGCGTTGCAGTGAAACTTTTATATAATAGTTAGTTTGGAGGCTTTTTTATATTATAATTTCTACAGACTAAGCACTTTCAGAGCCCTTGCTCCTCCATAATCATAGTCTCTATATTGTTAACATTATTATAAGCAAAATTATTTCCTATACTATCCATTTTCTGGAAATGGCAAAACAAGTGTCTTTTCTATTAATTGATTTGATATCGCTGGTGATAAAACAAGCTTCCTTAATTTTTCTCTTGATGTCATTCCTTTCTGTGCGTAATATATCACCAGCGATATCAAATCAATTAATAGAAAAGACACTTGTTTTGCCATTTCCAGAAAATGGATAGTATACGAAATAATTTTGCATACATTTGCATATAATAACGTTAACAATATAGAGACTTATGATTATGGAGCAACAAGAGCTCTGAAAGCACTTAGTCTACAGAAAGTATAATATAAAAAAGCCTACGAATTATTATATAAAAGTTTCACTGCAACGCAGCAGCGTATTATTAATTACAAAGTAAAGGTGAAATAAAATTTGTTATTACAATACTTTATAATGTAATCTGTTAAATGCCATTGTTTGAACTGGATGCTCTGTGATAGTCAAACCATATGTTGTGGAAAAATTCAGTAACAGATTACTTGAATTTATAGAATCAATATGATTATTTTCAATAAACTTTGGACCAAAATCTACTAACACATGCAAGAAGAAAAATGTGATCTTTTTAATAGAATTGCTATAATAACACTATCTACCATTACTTATAATGCTGTATTAAACTTTGCAGTTATGCTTGGCCCATTGTGCTGGCCTTCGATGCTCTAATGTCACGTGACGTTTTGATCTAGGAAATAGAAGGCATTGCTTAATTTAGATGTTTCATCTTGCCAGACTATGTATTGTTTTTGTCTGTTTTAAATAGGAAAATTTTTTGGAAAACGGTATTTGAGTGTGTTTTTCTGAAGGTTTGTGATGATGGTGTTCTAGCTGTATTTTTATATTGGACTATTTCCATCATCTAATATGTGTGTTGAATGTCCTTAGAAAAGTTTAATTTTTAGTTAAAGATTCCAAATGCATTCAACTGTTAGTAATATCACAGCAAACAAATGTTAATAATATCACAGCAAACAGGTTAGTATATGCACTAACTGTTAGTAATATCACAGCAAACAGGTTAGTATACGCACAACATTTCGAGAGGTATTTTTCTCCCCACTTCTTCAGGTGTTGCTGGCCTGACCAGTGACAGTACTAGCATGGGATTCGAACCTGGGTCCTTAGATACTTGATTATTGAAATTTAAGGTAACGCTCTAACCGAGCCATCCTGCTTGGCAGGATGGCTCAGTTGGTTAGAGCGTTGGCAGGATGGCTCAGTTGGTTAGAGCGTTACCTTAAATTTCAATAATCAAGTATCTAAGGACCCAGGTTCGAATCCCATGCTAGTACTGTCACTGGTCAGGCCAGCAACACCTGAAGAAGAGGGGAGAAAAATACCTCTCGAAACGTTGTGCATATACTAACCTGTTTGCTGTGATATTACTAACAGTTAGTGCATATACTAACCTGTTTGCTGTGATATTACTAACAGTTAGTGCATATACTAACCTGTTTGCTGTGATATTATTAACATTTGTTTGCTGTGATATTACTAACAGTTGAATGCATTTGGAATATTTAACTAAAAATTAAACTTTTCTAAAGACATTCAACACACATATTAGATGATGGAAATAGTCCAATATAAAAATACAGTATTTGAGTGTGTTTTTGCACTTTGTACATATGTAGATACAGGTGACCATATTACATCTGTATTAATCAAATTAAATTATGAGAATTATTATTGAGAGTATGAGTGCATAATTTAATAAATTATGTTCTTTGATAACCACTCTTGTGACAAGATTAGGTAGAAAGGAAGTAAGAGTATTTAATTATGCCATGATAGTCACTAGGTTGATTGTGGTAATTTCATTACTTACCATATTTAAATAGTAGATAATGCTACTCAATCAACCAGGATAAATTAATGACATAGGTTTGCATTTGTAGTTTGTCCAAGCACTGTAATTCTGTTGATAGTGTACTACAGATTAGCTATATTTGAGGATACTGAATTTTATTAGACTATTATCGATGATTTATGGTAGTTAATTTTTATTTAAAAGTCATTATCTTTTTTTTCTTTTTAAAAAAGATAATATGGTCAAAATTATATCTATTATTATTAATGAATATAATTATTAATTGATATATAATAATGGTAATGCTGTTCTATGTCCAGTAACTATGTAACGGTCAGAAAATGTGTGACTCGTAAACATAGTGCAGAATTCGACCACCATACAGAACAGCAGCATCATCGAGTAGCGAAGCCACCCGTGGTACTGAGTTCGAACATAGTTTATCGGTTCCACAATACAATCCACGAAACAACGCATCTGATGCGACATTAGTAAATATTTCCTTAGGCACGGTGGTCAGGGATATGCAAGAGACTCATGATTTTATTCTCGAGTTAGCCAATAACCAAACTAATATTAATTAAACATTCATATTTACATAATCGAGGAAATATTAGATAGAATGGGTATCGAATAAATGAAATGTAATCGCAGACGTATAGTTTAAAATTATTTATTAATACATTTTAATAAAACAATCATTAATAATATTTTATGGACTAACAGCTTCAGTAGCGGGATTTGCAACATGATTATATTTTAAAGAATACATTTATTTATTTACACATTATTTTATATTGGGAACTCAGTAGCGGTATTTCCGATACTGCAATGTTTACAAAGGGAATTCACTTATTTGAAGGCTTAATCTAGCTACCTAAAATTCTCGAGTAAGTATTTCTAATGCATGCCTTGGGGAATTTATACCTTTGCAATGCAAGAGTCTAAAGTAAGATTTAAGAGTAGCGGCGGACATATATTTATTTAATTAAACTATTTATTTTATGACTAAGAGCAAACATTTATTTGAGAGTGAATGATGAAGATAATGCAGAGGCGGAGTGATATATAGAATAATAGAATTGAGCAAAGGAACACGTGGTACGCTTTAGAAAGGCGATATGGAATGGCAGTATATTGAAACTGCAATGCCGCGAATGGGTTTATAAGAATGTCAGGCTGGTCTCTGCCCCGACCCGACGAAGTAAGGTGTCACATAAGCATAACCAGGGACAAGCGGTCCGTGTCGCATTTTTGCCGGCTGGCTGCATGACGTTGTCAAATCCTACGGGAGCACCCATTATGCCCGCTTGTGTAGGACGACTGGGGTTAATTTCAACCCTGAAGAATCCGGAAATTTCACGACGGAGTAGATCATCGCGTCTCTAAAACGTAACACATGTATACTTATAAACGATTATGATAAGATTTAACTGGATTTCTAATTCGGCCCGACATTATCAACATTTACTAAAGAACGTTGGTGACTCTCAAAGAAATGTAATTCTATGAAATTATTCATGATGATTTAATAAATACCAAACATGTATAAATTGGGAATTATTATAACTAATACGACAGCCATTTGCGAAGTAGTAGACCCTGCATTACAATAAATGAAGCATTGAATGCGTGTCGATTTATATGAAAGTAAAGTTATTTAGGAAAGTAAATATTAATGAAAATTTGACACGCATTCATTGTTTTAAGCGATCATAGATTTAAACTTTGAAAATTGAAATAATTATGAGCATGCAATAATTAAATAATAACTATAGATAGAAATGTAGATTATAGAAATACGCACCCAATATAGAATGAGGTAAGCTAGATTAGTAGAGAAATTTACACATTAAGTTAATTATTCAGTTTTAGCTATACATATGGTAGTTTTTACATTTTATAATTTAGATAAGGATTATGAAGAAGAGCTATAGCATATTATTAGAGTACTCTAGAGTTTGAACACAGACAGGTACCTGTTTTATAAGAAGTCCTCCGATTCCATTAGTTTAGCAGCAAAAAGTTCACGAGTGGCAAGTCTTTCTTGTATTTAGATATTTCATTTAATTTCACAACAGCAGCAGCTTTTTCATTCATTTCAGGCAGCAGATCGTCATGGTGAATTTATGACGGGCAATGGAAAGTTCAGCATCCGGTAGGCCATCTCCCGATGGAGAATAATCTAGGTGCTTTACTCGGTCATACCTTGGCAGGAACCAATTATTTTTATATTTTTGGAGACTCTCAGTGATCGAGAGCAAAGCTAAAGTTTAAGTGAATCTCCAGCAAGTCTAAGATGGCCTCTTTTCTTATCTTGATCTCTCACATTTTTGTTAAGGTATTTTTAGGTTCTATTTAATCTGCCCTGAGGATAATCAACGCATTTTGTTGGTTTTTAATTAAAGAAAGCAGCCGTTCTATTGTTTACATTTTACATTTACTAATTATATTTTGGGGAATTTTTCTTTAATTAATCTATTATCTATCACTGACCGATGCTTTTAAATTTCAAAAACAAAAAGGGAACATAAGATTATTTTAACTTTTAATTAAATATTACATCAGATATTTTTAGAATTATTATTAAATGAAATTTAAACAAAGCAATAAATACGAACTTTATAATCCAAAATAAATGATTAAAATTATACAAAATTATATAACTAAAAGAAATTAAATTATATTATTTTATCCCTATTTATTGCGTTTAATTTGAGATCGAAATGTGTGCGTGTTTATGCTGAATTCTACATATATTTATACATTTTTAATATTGTTACACACACAATTCGATACCAAAAAGTTTAAATTTGGGCGGGATAGATCGGTCAGTGAGAGACGACAGAAAAAGGTGAAACTTAAGATTCGAATACGAATCTTACTGTTTCAGTAATAAACTGAAAAACTCAAAAATTAAAGATTTCAGGACTGAAGCTTGACCTTTCACTTTTGCCTGCCGAATGTATTATCTCCGATTTCTTACTTGATTTATTTTATAATAGTTCTGATAATAATTATAATTTTAGTAATTAAGCATTTCTTTTTTATTTATAATTTCAGCTGAACTCTGATCAAGACGTATCTGATGACGATATTGAAAAGTGCATTGAAAAAGAAGTTCAGAGCCTCAACCAAGTTAAATCGGAACAGCGCCGCTTCCAGTCAGTTGATAGTGGTGCCAATAATTGTATTTTTATAAAAACAAATATTGAAGATCCGTGCCATTTAGCTACCGCTATTTTAAAAGATGTAGAGAAAGAACAATATTTCAAAGGACGGTTTATCATTAGACTTGTCCCCATTGAACTTACATGTCGTGCATACTTAGACGATATACGTAAAACTGTTGAGGAGTTGCTCAGTAAGTTAGAGCCTTCTGAAAGAACATTTGCCATCAATTTTAAAGTAAGAAATAATAATCAGTTAAAAAGGGATGATGTCATTTCTTCTGTTGCTTCAGATGTGCATAAACACGGCACAGGATACCGAGTGAATTTAAACAATCCAGACATACTTATCAATATAGATATTGTGAAGACTGTGGCTTGCATAAGCATTCTTAAAAATTATTACGAATTTAAGAAATATAACGTGCAAGAACTCAAAATTAAAAATTCTCAAGAACAATCGGTAAAAACAAGCAAAGTTGATCACAAATCTGAAGAGGTTATTAAAAATAACATTTCCAATTTGCCTGACAGTGCAGCAGAAACCCAATCGCTTTCTGAAGACAAAGGTGAAAGCGAAAATACAACAAAAGATATCTATTTAAAAATCGAGACCAGTGGAGTAGAAGCTGAAGCTATTGGTGAACAGAAAAATAACAAAGAAAAAAGTATAGACTGTTCATTGAATGCGAGCGAGAAGTAAGTGGGTGGTTGTACAGAAATCAGCAGTAGAAACCATCACACAAAGAAAAGAAGATGACACATAGTTATGTTTATTTTAGAAGATTGAAAAGTAATTAAATTATACAAATTGCTTTTGTAAACATTGTATTATGTGAATAGTTAAAAAAAATTTTTAGATCTAGTTTTGATAAAATGAAAGATTTTATTTTTTTAATTGCACGGTATGTTTACAGATCAAATTTTTCCCCATTCCAAAGATAAGTGTTGTTGTTTTTTTTTTGGTTTACTTTTGTTAAAAATATTATTTAAATAATTAAAAAAAAAAACAACTTAAAAATTAAAACATTTTTTGTTAATATTAAAAACATAGTGTTTTGAGAAATTATTTCTTTCTAAACTTTTGTGAGAAAAATAAATAAATTATAGATATTTGATTATACATTTTTATTTGTATGATATTTTTTAAAGTTTTGATCCTGCTATTTATTTGTTTTATAAAATTTTTGTTGTTAGTATAAATAATTAAACAAAACAAAAAAATGTAAATATTATAGAATGTTATTTATTTTATGAAAAAGATGAAAGATAGTAAAAAAAAAAAAAGAAAATTAATGCATTTATTATTTATTGCAACTTATAATTATTAAAACAAAACACAACTTTAAACATTTTACATGATAAGAACACCAGCTTAAAGACTAAGAAACTGAATTAAAAATGTCTGCTGGTTGAGTATAATAGAAACAAAAGCTAATATGGAAATCAATGATATGATGCGATTTAAAATATCTCTATAGAAGTTTCGGTATATAAGTCTTATGCACAATTACAATTAGGCAAATTAAACAATCCTACTCTGAAACTACTGTATTCAATATCATGATAAATTCATCCTCTTATTCTCTATTTTAAATCTATCTCCCAATAGTGGTCATTTTCTTTTTGCTATCCCATTTTAATAAAAGTTGTTTTTGGCAATCCTCATATTTCTCTGTTGTTCTAAAGCCTTAAACAACCCCCCCCCCCTAAAATCTTTACTTCTTTAATTTCCCTCAGTTTTAAATTTCTGCCGAATCCTCTCAACATCCTTCACTCCAAAAGTAAATTTAAATTATTCTCCTGCTCATTTCTACATAATCTCTAAATCCTGTTTTCATTTTATCTTTGACTGGTATTTTGATGTGAATAAATGACTTATTTTTAAACGTATTAGCCAAGCTAAACATTCTCACCCTCCAAAACATGTACCTCAATAGTTACAAATGATTTTTTTTTTTTCTCAGTTATTTTTTTTAACCCCTATTTATTGTTTTTTATTCTATTTTAATAAAAGCTGTTTCATTAGTTCCACCATTATTCTCTAATTTCATTATAAAAACTTAAACAAAAAAAATCAAAATGTTTATCTAGTATTTTCCTGAAGATTTGTGATGATGGTATTTTAGTTGTATTTATATATCAGATGACTTCCATCATCTAATGTTAAGTGTTGAATGTATTTAAAAAAATTGAACTTGATTTAAATTTTCAATTACATTCAACTGTTAGTAATAGCACACAGGTTAGTATATGCACAATGTTTCGAGAGATATTGACCTCTCTTCTTCAGGTGTTGCTGGACTGATCAATGACAGTACTAGCATGGCAATCAAACCTGGACCCTTAGATTCTTGAATACTGAAATTTTAAAGTAACTCTCTAACCAATAGGTTTTGGCAGGATGGTTCAGTTGATTAGAAGTATTGCCTTAAAATTCAATATTCAAGAATCTAAGGGTTCACGTTCAATTCCCATACTAGTATTGTTACTGGTCAGGCCAGCAACACCTGAAAAAGAGAAGAGAACAATATTTCTTGAAAGGCATTCAATACTTATTAGATGATGGAAATAGTCCAATATATAAATACAATTAAAGTGTTTACCTCTTTCATCCCTATTATCTTTATATTTCTTCTACTCTATCCAAATTTTTATTCCATATCTTAGAATTTAAAACCCATCTTTGCGCCAAATAATAATAAATTCCATTTAGTATTATCAACCATGCTTTTATATAACTTTATATTATTATTTTTTATTTATATTCATTTTCCATAACTTTTTTTCTAGCTGACTTATTTACTTTTCCCACTCCTCATAATTATATACTTGTAATACATTCTGTACATATTTATTCCATTTAAACAGGCAAAACTCTCTATATGTATTGCCACTCAGTGCAAGCCAGAGTAATCAATGGATGCCAGAAGGCTTGTACATAAAATCCCCATCTAGTGCCTACTCGTCCAATATCCCTAGACTAGTTTCTGGCTTATGGCCTTCGTCAATGAGGAGTTTTGGATCTGAGAGCACTGCACTTAGATCTTAGGACCTCTAAATAGATCTTAGGATCTAGTGCAACCCTCCAGCAGTCACCTTTTATCTCTACTTAACTACAAAACTATGAGTCTTAAATTGAAAACACTATAATATTTTTAATCCAAGCTCATTAGCTTATATAGTCATATAGGTCTGAACTCAGTTCAGTACCTATACACTTTGAAGTCTTTGGTTTTTTAATAACCATAGCCACCACTATCCTATTAGGCAGGATTGGTTTTAAGCCAATAAACATCACATGATCACTATTTCTTATGCTTGCTTATAACTTATTAAAACAGGCAAAACTCTCTATACGTATTGTCACTCAGTGCAGATCTAAGGCTCCTCACAAAAGGCCACAAGCCAGAAATTAGTCTGAGGATATTGGATGAGTAAGCACGAGATGAGGATTTTATGCACAAGCCTTCTGGCATCCATTGATTACTCTGACTTGCACTGAATGGTAATACATATAGAGAGTTTTGCCTGATTTAATAACAGTTATAAGCAATCGTAAGAAGTGATCATGTGATGTTTATTGGCTTATTCCATTTTTTTATATAAATATTTGGAAATAAATTGCTTATCAACTTGAAAATTTTTCTTGTTTGATTGTTAACTTCTCTACTTGTCAATTGAGTAATCTATTTTTATATTGTAATTTTTATATTCATTTTTAATAACTACTTTTTCTCTAACCAACTTATCTATTTACTGTTTACCCTTTGTAGTTATCCACACATTTCCTGTATAAATATTTAGAAACATTCTTTATCTGATTGAATTGCCATCTAGTGTCTCAATTATGCACTTTTCACTTAGATTTGATTTTAGAATAATTCAAGAGAAGCAATGATAGATAAATCCTGATACATAGCACATTTGTTTATAAAGGAAATTAGTGTTGAATATTTCTTTAAAAAATTTCCTGTTTCAATTTTAATAACATATCTCTGTCATTTCAATATTTACATTTTATAAAAGTTAGTATTTAAAAAAATAATATAAATCATTATGAAGTGCATTTTTAATAAAATCATTCTCAAATATTAAAAAATAAAAACATTCAAACACATATTTAATAATGAAATTATTATACTATATTAAAAATTACTGAATGACAAAATATCACTTTAAATTTTTAAATTTGTGGGGAAATATATTGTAACAGTCGGAAAATAGGGGTTAAAATAAAAATATTAAATTTAATATCAAAGTAATATAAAATGTAAAGTAATTGACAATGAGATCACTCTGTGAGATCATCACAGCTAACTATCTTAAGTACAAGCATTAAGTTCACTAGTATTATAAATAAGTATAACTCATTCATCATCACGAATGATCAACAATCAAAATAAATCGACAGTCAATCTTGTGACTGGAATTGAAATGGGTCTACTGTAGACCAGGCTAGCTATTTAGCCCTTTCCAGCTTGGAGCTATTATTTAAATATAATTTGTTATGCACAAACTTAAGTGCTAATCCATCAGAATATAAATAATAAAAAACTAATGCTGGGATATTAAAACATGCTGACCCTCATCAATGCTCTGACCACTTAGTACTATTAAGTTAGTGGTCAACTATAAACTTAATTTCTAAATAAATACTAAAATAACTTAAATGTAGTACATGGACTTTAAGAGATATCCCCCTTGCGCCAATCCAGGATTATCATCAACTGGATGCCCATACACTAATGTACATCCCTTTTATGTAATAGACTGTTATGCATGAATCTAGCTCAGACAACACAAACTATAACTTGTACAGTAGACCCATTACAAATCCAGTTGCCAGATTGATTTGATTTATTTTATTGTTAATCATTCATGATGATGAATGAGTATTACTTATACTTATTTGTAATGCTGATGAACTTATAGTTAATTATACTTAAGATAGCTATGCTGATCTCATAGTGATTGCATGCTCATTACTTTACATTTTTCATTTTATATTATTTTGATATTAAATTTAATATTTTAAGTTTTGTTTATTTGGGGATGATGATGATGAGTGCTATTACCCCAGGTTAACTCCCATTTCCATACTGTTACAATATATATATATATATAATAAATTTAGGTGTTAATATAGTATGTAGTCTACCCTTTTTATGGAACTATTTAATACTTATAATTGAGCAAAAAAAAAAAACAACCTATTGATAAAAAATAAAATGTTCCTATTTATTTTTGAAATTACAATTATAAGAGTATATTAAATAAAAATAATATCTTTGCAATAAAATTATTTATTTATCAAAACGATGTCAATTATTTTAACGAGGAAATGTATTGCTGACAAAATATACACAGAAATGAATGCCTGCATTTATTTTTGAATTTATAATGCCTAAATTTATTCTTGAATTTATAGTTACAAGTGTATATTAATCAAATGAAGAAAATATATTTAGCATTAAACAATGTGTATTAATTGAAAGAAAGCGAAAGATAATCCAACTACCAAATGTATAAGAAATAAAATTAAGCAATAACTAAATTCGAGAATAATGGGATTCATATTTAAATGTAAGAATAAATGCTATTTGTTATAAATTTGTATTTTTTTTTTTGATTAATTGATATTTTGGTAAATAAATTATTGCAAAATACATTTTCTTGACTGTATTTAACATACTTTGCTACGTTTTATTTTTTATTGATTAGTATATGTAGATCAATAAAGCTGGTATTTTTTGCAATACATTAGATCTAAATATTATTCCTAACAAATATAGATTTAGAAAATAAGAAAATTCACCCTTATATTTTTTAATTTATATTTAAATAATTATTGGTCAAGAGTTTCATAAGTTCTTGCTCCAGAGACTGCCACTATTACTTTACCAAGTTGTACAACAATTTATACTTTATAACGTAATAAAGACATTTGCTAAACAACGAATCCCTTCAATTCTATGATTATTTTAAACAAAATATTTAGCTTGTAAGAATTAGCATGTAACTTGTCATTTGAAAATGAAATAATAAATAGTGTTAAATAGGATTAAAATTTAAATCATTTAATTAATTTTACGGTAAATATGCAGTGATATGTCATTTCACCTGATTTTAAAAAATAGGAAATATAAAAATGGGTTTCAGAAAAGATAAACTAGTAAAATGAAATATAAGCAAAATACCTAACGTTGATCCAGTGCAAAAATTACAAGATGGCCACAAAAAAATTAAGAGATCGGTCTACACAAATTTAACAAAAAAAGTATTATCTACTACAACTTTTTCAGAAAAGAATCACAATTTGGAATTAACTTTGTGGCAAGAATATTCTGTGTCTTTATGGCTCCAAGAAACTAGAAAAGTAAAAGATTACTAGTTATGAAAAAAAGAGAATATTAGATAAATGATCAGTAATCCAAACTCCTTGATTCCAAGCCATTTTTGAATTTGTGAAAATTTCACATTTCAATAATAACCTTTTATTAATCATTTCTGCTGAAAATTCTAGTAATGAATCATCTATAATTTGTACATATTGTAATACTTTTTATATGCAATATAAATTTATTTTAATATAACACTTTAAAACACAAAATATATTTATATCAACACAAATTTTTATATAATAATAATTAAACAGTATTTAACAACTCTGGATAGTAGAAGTTTTTAAATTAAAAGTGTTTGAATTAACGGTAAATGAAGATTTTGTAAACGCTACAATATTACAAAAGAACATTCTTTCTCTATTGATGTTTTTAATTTTAAAAAAGTATATAAATAGATAATAACATAAAGATTTAGATAAAATATTGATGGTTTATCCCATAAGAAGTTTACAGAAATAATATTGTTCTATTACTATCATTTGTAACGGAGTCACAATTTGCTTTTTCACGTCATTTCAGCTAGGCTCTGCATGATTTACTGCAACGATAAAGTGTCTGATTTGAGAGGAAAATGTGTACATATCACAGTTTGACTGTCTCTTCCAGTATCCAAACCAGTTATGACTTCCAGAATGATAAACGATTCTACTAATTATTCATTTACTCCAGAAAATTTTTTCATTTTATATCCATATCAAATATCTCTCTAGTCTTTTAACATAATTTGGGATTGAACTTAGAATTTGTCTATCAATTGTTATATCTTCTATCAATATACTGACCCCATATGTTCATAATATCAATGGTAGCAGTTAATTCATTAGTCTATTTTTATTAAAAACATTCCATCAAGATTATCATTTACTGATTAATATATTGTTTCTTCTATATTAATCTTATTGATCCGTAATAATCTACGCTGCCTTTCATGTTCCAATTACCATGCCTCTCTTAAATCTTACTGAAAATATCTTTCTATAATTTATCTGTTTATTCTTTCCTTTCACTTTGGACACCTTTCTCTTTCCTAATGGTGTCCTCTTTAATATTTGTTTTCATAATATTTTCTGAGACAATCCATATCATTCTAATTAGTTATGATTTCATTTATATTAGCATGTTTAGTATTTACTGTTTCTCAATTTTTATTATTATTTAATCTTTTTTTTTTCTTGATTTTCCTACAATTGCTTATCAGTAATTCATTCTGTAACTATCAGTTGTCTTGTCATTCTAAATAGTCAAACCTCATTTTTATATGTAATGATACTTTTCATCATTGGGTCATACATATGGCATTTATTGAATTTTGATTATATTCTGATCATATATTTACCTTTGTTATAGTTTTTTTATTCATTATATTGCTTTTATATAGCTTCATCTGTTGTTCTTAATTGCTTGATTTTATGTATGTATACATATATCCTAGGTGTTCCATTTCCATTAATATTTTGTAAATAAACTTTATTTTATATAGTGCGATGTTTATAAACCGTAATATTAATAATCAGCATTAAGCTATTGCACATACGCTTTGTAGATTTTTAACAATAAATGAATACTCCCACTTCAAATCCAAGATAAGTCTTTAGAAAAAAATGAATGAATCCACCTATCTTTTCGAACCCAAACGCTTATGTATGGCCAAATCTTAAGTATTTGAAAATGAGAGCTTGAAGATATTAAACAATCACTTTAAATTACTTTTTACATGCTTGAATGAATGACGCTGGCAATATTTATTAGAATTTACGATACATCATTCTTATTTGAAATTAAATAAATGTAAATAAACTATTTATTTTATATAGCGCCATGTTTATAAACTGTAATATTAATAATCAGCATTAAGCTATTGCACATACGCTTTGTAGATTTTTAACAATAAATGAATACTTCCACTTCAAACACAAGATGTATAATTTTTAACTTCTACTAAATTATTAACAGTATTTATTTTTCTCTTCCCCTTTTTGTATTGGTCATGATAAGTCTTCTTGTAATATTTCTTATAACTTAAAAGCCATCTTTAAAAAAACATTTGCAACAAGGGTGGCTATCTTTTGGTATCTCTAGGTCACATTGAAAGAAGAAGAGTTGTTTTGGATCATATTAATGCTGGTAAGAAAAAATGTTCATGCATATTTTTTTTTTATATTTACCGTCACAGATAAGCAAAAAAATTCTATAATAATTCTAATTATGCAGTAGCAGTTCAGAAAGAACTTTCACAGAGGCAAAACTCTCCATATAGTAGCACCACTCAGTGCAAGCCAGAGTAATCAATGGATGCAGGAAGGTTAGTGCATAAAATCCCTATCTAGTGCCTTCTCATGACTGGGATATTGGATGAGTAGGCACTAGATAGGGATTTTATTCCTGCATTCATTGATTACTCTGGCCCTATATAGTGCCTATTCATCCAATAGACTGGGATATTTGATGAGTAGGCACTAGATAGGGCCAGGGTAATCAATGGATGCAAGAAGGTTAGTGCATAAAATCCCTATCTAGTGCCTACTCATCCATTATCTCATGAATAGGCACTAGATAGGGATCTTGTGCATTAATATTCCCGCATCAATTGATTACCTTGGCTTGCATTGAGTGGCGCTGCTGTATGGAGAGTTTTGCCTTTGTGAAAAACAGCTTATATAAGCATAAAGAATGGTGATCATGTGATGTTTGATGGTTTACAAATTATTGAGCAGATCCCAAGTTCATGATCAATAATATAGAAAAAATACATACGTAAGTAACAAAATATCATTAGTGTTTATATTACATAAAATAAAAAGGGCAACATTATATTTGAAAAACTAATGTATAAACATTGATTTGATGCAAGTAGTTGCAATTCTCAATGAATTTTTAAAGTGCTCATCAAATATTTTGATGTTTCGTTCTTGAAATTAGTTGCCTATAAATGTAAGTGATGACCTGAACAAGATGTTATTGTGAAGCAAGAGATATTTATTTTGGGAATAAAGGATCTATAAAAGTCTAGGTAAAAAACATGATCAAATTTTTCTGTAAATTGAATATTAGATAGTAGCTCTAAGCATTTCATTTAAAAATTGCCAAGTATCATATTTATGATGATTGAAAACGGAGTTACAAATATAGCAAAATATGAATTGTCTTCCCAGAAATCTTGAATCTGTTTTCAAATTCCTTATATCAAATTAAGAAGCAAAGCGATATATTTTTTCATATTGCATAAAATTGTTTGCCTTAATTTAAACTTGTCTATAATTTCAGCTTCATATGAACACTTATGGTTTAAAAAATTGTACTGATAAATTGGTTTTCATCTTAAAGATGCATGTTTAGCTCATTTAAGTGAGTGATTAAATCAAATAGAAATTCTAAATGTGTAAGTCAACTTTCATCACGTTCTAGCACAAATTTGGGTTTTGATATCATAAATGATCTAATAACATCGTAAATTATAAAATAGTTTCAACATTTGGCCTTGGCTTAGTCATATTATTTTCAAACCATAAATGATATCATCATAATCAGCATTAATGATCTAAGGCATTCGTGGAATTGGCAATAATCTTTAGCATTTATGAAATTCACAATCTAATGATAATTTGCATGATATCCATTTTAAACTCTTTTTTACATAAATTTTATCGATATTTGATCAAATATGAATTTTTAACGATAGCTTTGTCTTCTATTAATTTTATAATTCTCTTACTTTTAGCTACAATCACCAAGTTATCAGTAGCTATACCAGGTATGTTGGCAATGAACAAAGAAAATCACTTTTATTTGTTAAGGTTCCCTATAAATCTTTTGATTTAGTTGTGTATTTTAATGTCATAAAGGAGTTTCATCAGTCTCATTACATTCATCACCAATGTCTCATAAAAATGGAGAGTTAGTGCTGTTCCCCATTTCCAAAGCATAACATGTAAAATCAGAAGTTTGCTTTCTAAACTTTCATTAGTTTATCCAATTATGTCATTCTCTTAGCTATAATCTGAGGAAACAAACTAATTTTAGAAATGTCCCTCTTTTTTCCAGAACAAATTATATCTGCGAAGCTTTCCATACATTGTTTTAGCTACCACATAAATAACATTTACATTGAAATCTCTCCGTGTTGTCACCTTTTGAGAACATTTTTATAAAAAAAAAGACTTTTTACAGCTCCATTATTTGCTGCTTTTGATATAATCCTTAATATAATACCGTTTCAAATTATGTCTTTGAAAACTTGCACAAATTAAGCAGAATATGGAAATTAATAAGAAAATAGCAAGATTTGCTCTTTCACCCCTTTTTGGCTACTGATGCAGGGTGAAAAAAGTTAATTGTAAAGGCCATATTAGATGATTCAAGTTCATTTATAAATGTCAATATTATCGATCAGTGCTCATTTACAGAGCCTATTATACAATTTGATTATATGTGGTAAAGCCATGCATTCTATTTGTGTGCATGGCTGATCAAAATGATCCAATCAGCCAACAAATAAGAAAATGTTCATGTGTCAGCTTATCACTGGTTATATGAGACGTGAGTACTGCCAAGATATGAATCATTAATAATTAAATAAGAATTTTTATTCAAAACTAGCATTATAATGACAAATTGAAATATTGATAATTGCAGTCTCACTAAGTCAACATGAGCACATGTAATGTCAACTGATCTTACCTATTCTACTGTCTGTGTTTAGAAGATAACATAATGGAAATCAACTACTGCTGCAAAACTGAAACTACACTTACATAACTATAAGAGCATATGTAATATTATTTTAGTCACATTGTGACCCATAATCAGAAACAGTCTCATAATCTTTTAAGTAAATTTATGATGTTATGTTGAACCTCATTTATAATTATCTTGGGGCAAATATGGTCCTTGGGCTGCAGGTTGGGCAAGTTGAACTACATTATTTGCAAAATCCGGATTCAGCATAACTTAATTTACTTTTACTCCATTTTAAATCACTAAATAGTTTCTTGAAATGTACATATACTAATCTCTTTGATGTGCTATTAGTAACAGTTGAATGTATTTGGAATATTTAAGTAAAGTTAAATTTTCCTGAAAAAATTTAATACTCATATTAGATGATGGAAATAGTCCAAAATGAAAATACAACTGAAACGCCATCATCACAAACTTTCAGGAAAACATTTTGTATAATTTATTTATCTTTTTAGTGTTCTAATTTGTAATAACTACATGACATTTATATTTTATTGAATTATGAAAACTTTTTGTAGCAAATAAGACAAATAAATTTTATTGATGTCAAAAAGAAAATAGAAACATTTTGTCAAAAGATTTTTTTACAATATTTTGTTAATTTTTTATGGTAAAATCAATTTTAGTATTATAAGGAGAGTCATTACTTGAAATTACGTTTGATCAGGATGTATATAAAAATATTGTTTTTTTAAAAAAAAAATCATTTATTCATTCAAAACCATTTGTGTAACTTAAATCTAAAATGAAGCTTTTTCTTTTTAACCATTTACTTGTTTATTTGTGATTAGTATTTTTTTTTTATTTGAAAAGTTTATGCATTACGTACTTAGACTAATTTTGTTTATTGATTTATATTTTCAGCAAAATCTGTACAAAAAGAAAAGTGAAAGTAAAAAATAAAACTTTATTCATTACAAAAATACAATCAAGAATAAATCTGAAAAATAAAAGACAATACTGCACTACAGGTTGCTGTCATGTATTCTTTATGAGGTTAAGAATTACCTCTTTCTAACTTGGAAATCTTTTTTCATTAACCCTACCACTTCTGTTCTTCCAGTTATTAGTAAAAATTAAAATTAAGTTTTTGAAAATCATAAGTGTTGATTAAACTAATAAAAATTGTAGATTGTTGATTTAATCTTTCATATTAAAAACATTTACTTTCTTGCTTGGAAATCATTTTTTGTTTTTAGATGACAAAAAATCTTTCATATTAAAAACATTTACTTTCTTGCTTGGAAATCATTCTTTGTTTTTAGATGACAATGAATTGATATGTGAGCTGTATTAAATGAATAAGCTGAAACAAATACTTTCTGCTCTACATAAAATGAAAGGCTCTTAAATATTCTGAGCATGCTTGAGCTATTAGCCAATGGTATTGCTAATAGCATTTGCAGTCGTTAATAGTTTTATCACTTTCTTATTTCAACATTTTTTTTCACCACATAATATGGATTATTAATTCTGATCTTGAAGATTGTGACTAAAATTATTATACATAAACAGCAGAATAATTTTAAAAATTGTGTTATTTTTAGTCTCCTGACCACCATCCTATATCTTCCACACTCAATAACTCACTTAACATTGTAAAATATACACATCACATTCTAAAATAATTTCCAAAACAACAATATTAAAAAAAAAACTAAAGATCTAAATTCATTTGTTATTACATAATTTAGAGATCAGTGTTGTCTTTCTCTGTATTTCAATAGATAACATTCATAAAAAAACAACATTAATAATGTAACAATGTTATATAATGCACACATATTTAAGCATTCATGATAATTTACAATTGATTTAAAAAGTGGACATATATTTTATTATAAAGGCACAAATATTGGAAATACAAGTGGAGTAGGATTCATTATAAATAAAAAGTGGAAGAACAATATTGTGGAGATTGATGGTGTATCAGACAGAGTGGCAAGATTAGTTATACAACTTAATAGCAGATACCAAATGCAGATAATTCAGGTTTATGCCCCAACAAGTTCTCATAGTGATGAAGTAGTAGAAGATTTTTATATGGATGTACAAAAGGCTTTTGATAAGAGTAAACAACATTTTAAAATTGTTATTGGAGTCTTTAATGCTAGAATTGGTAAACAAATGAAAGATGAAAGTGCTGTAGGTAATTTTGGTTATGGTAATAGAAATGAGAGAGGACATAGACTTGTGGAGTTTGCAGAAAAAGAAAAACTTTATATTATGAATTCTTTTTTTGAGAAAAATGTTAAAAGAAAATGGACATGGAAACATCCAAATGAAGGTACAGCAGAATTGGATTATATTTTGACTAACAGGAAATACATATTTCAAGATTGTAATCATCAATTAGTAAGGTGCAAGATGCGTGTTAATGTAAAACTAGAAAGACAAAAATTGTTAAGAAAAACAATATTTACAGTTGATATTCCTAATCTTCAGAAACATTCTAATGAATTTAAATTAGAACTTACAAATCGATTTCAAGTATTAGTAGATTTTGAACATGATTCAGATTTGAATGAAATTAATATGAAAATAACTGATACACTTTTAAAAACTGCAACAAAGATAGCTGGTAGACAAAAGCAGCAATTGACCAACAAAATTTCTATTGAAACTAGAGAATTTATGAAGAAAAGAAGAAATATGAAGATATACAAAAATGATGCACTAAAAAGAATTGAATATCTCGAATTTTGTAAAATGGTGCGGAAAAGAGTTGAAAACGATATAAGAAAATATAACTGTGAACTAGCAAGAAAAGCTGTAGAAGAAAATAAAAGTCTTAAGAATGTAAAACAACATTTTGGTATTGGTAGGAAATTTATATCTGCAATAAGGAAAAAAGATGGAATTATTACTAAAAAGAGAGATGACATCATGAAATTGGTAGAAAATTTTTATCAAGAATTATATAGTACTAAAGATTAAGTACCTCCTATATCTATTACATCTTCCGAATTGCCCAGAATTTTAAATGAAGAAGTGAGAAATGCAATTAAATGTATGAAGAAAGGAAAGGCTCCAGGTAATGATGGAATTATAATTGATATATTAAAAGAAGCAGGTGAAGAAACAGAAAATTTTTTAGCAAAGTTATATACCAAATGTCTAAATGATAAAGATGTACCGGATGATTGGAAGAATGCAGTAATAATATTAATATTTAAAAAAGGTGATAAAGAAGATATTAGAAATTACAGACCTATCAGCCTTTTATCAGTTTTATATAAAATTTTTACCAAAATAATTACAACTCGTCTACAGAGAACATTGGATTTCCACCAACCAAGAGAACAAGCTGGATTTAAAAGTGGTTTTAGTACAGTAGATCATATTCAGGTATTGAGAGAAGTTATAGAAAGGACAAATGAATATGAGTTGTCATTATGTTTTGGATTTGTAGATTATGAAAAGGCATTTGATTCTATAAACATTTCTTCAGTGATTAAAGCATTGGATCATCAAGGTATAGATCCAGGATATTGTCATATTTTAAAGAATATTTATAAAAATGCAACAGCAACAATTAGATTACATAATGATACTGGGAAAGTCAACATTGAGAAAGGTGTAAGACAAGGTGACTCCATATCTCCAAAACTTTTTACAGCAGTGCTGCAAGAAGTATTTTGTGGATTAAAATGGGAAACTAAAGGAGTGAAAATAAATGGAGATTATTTAAGTCATTTAGATTTCGCAAATGATGTAGTTGTTTTTGCAAATAATGCTTCAGAGCTGCAGGAAATGTTGCAGGAGTTATCAGATGAAAGTAGGAAAATAGGACTAAAGATAAATGTTAAAAAGACTAAAGTAATGTTTAATCGGTTTGCTCAAAATATGAAAATAAAGATTGATTATAATGAATTAGAAGAAGTTAACAGTTACAAATACCTTGGTCAGATTATTAATACAGATGGATACATAATGGAGGAAATTAATCATAGAATTAAAATTGGTTGGAGTGCTTTTGGTAGAAATAACTTGATACTAAAAGGAAATATGCCTATGTGTTTGAAAAGGAAGGTTTTTAACAAATGTGTTTTACCAGCTCTTACTTATGGATCTGAGACTTGGACACTCAATAGAAGAGCAATACAGAGACTTCAGACCACTCAAAGAAGTATGGAGAGGTGTATGTTGGGAGTAACAAGAAGAGATCGAAAACGCAATGTATGGGTAAGAGAACAAACAGGTGTTACTGACATCATTGAAAAAATTAAAAGATTGAAGTGGAGTTGGGCTGGACATATTGCTAGAAGAGATGATAATAGATGGACAATTGAAATTTTAAACTGGATTCCAAGAGATTGTAAAAGACCCAGAAAGAGACCACATGTGAGATGGATGGATGAAATAAGAAAGTGTGCAGGGGTGATGTGGAGAAGAGAAGCTAAAGATCGGAGAAGATGGATTAAACTTGGAGAGACCTTCATCCTGCAGTGGATTGATAATGGTTGATAATGATGATGATAATTTACAATACTTTGAAATAATTTAATAACTTGCACCTATATATAAAGATATCAAACTAACATACATGTAAAATAAGTGAAAAAAAATTAAATTCAAAATTTGAAACTCAAATATCTATCTCTTAAAATCAAAAATGTCAATGTATCTTCTCGTCAAATAAGTTAAAAAGACACTTGTTTATTATTATCCTATTCCTTTTTTAAAATTAAATATTCTTCTAGATTCTTTATGTAATAGAGGTGATGATATTAAAGTTGGTGAAAGCTTAAGATATTTGAATTTTTCAGCACTTTTTTTTTTTTGCTTTTTGGAAAAAAGTTTTGCAAAAAATCATAAGTGATGATTTTATATATGGAGTTTAATGGAGGGGGGTTTAAATTCTGCATATACATGATTGGAATTTCAAAATGTTCCATATATATTATATGGAAAAAACTGTTAAAAATAAATATTTTTTCATAAACCCTACCAAAAGAATGTAGATGAACAGAGAAAATCCTAAGGGATTAGATGCCAAAAACATTAGAGATTGCACTTTCCTATTATTATATAAAACAAAGATAGAAATAAAAGCTTTTTTATCATAAAAGTTTTTAATGAAAATCAAAGGTAAATTTTCTAGATGTATTACTTGTCTGTGGCTGAACTAGTTACATGTTAAACTTTGAAATGATTGTGTTTAAGTAACTTGATTAGTGGATGAATTATGACAGTTAGTAATACTTGAATAGCTGGATGTTGGAGACTGTAGTAAGGGTACAATATATATATATATATATATATATATATATATATATATATATATATATATATATATATATACTGTGACTCTGTGCTATTGCAGTTTTATTGAGCACTTTAACTTAAGAATTTTTTATTCTATTCTAAAAAGAGGGTAATAAAAATAATAAAGAGAGAAAGATAATATCTTGTGTACATTATGTTATTAAACTCTTATGCATCAATATTGTACTTTATTTCCACAGTCATTTCTTTGATTCAACCATATTCTATTCACAATCTTGTAAACATTTATTTACATCTAGCAAAAACTATTTCATGATTTCATATAGCACAGTGGATGTTGCCTTTAGCACTGACATCTTATATCTAAGGGACAGCTTTAACTGTATTATCATATTCTGAGCCTTAAAGCAAAGCTGTATCAACTGACACAGCTACTCTTAAGTCTCATACATTTCATTAATACAGCAATATTTATTAACTCATCAAGGTCATATTTGTTTCTATCATATAATCATAGAATAGACAATTCATGTAACTCAGAGATCAAAATTAGGTTCTGCTTATAACTGTGATTAATGATTGTTTAGTTTGTTTTATATATGATCATTGACCAATTGTATATTGATAGAAACTCCTGTTGGGTCTGTTATTCTGGATTAATTAAGCACTATATAGATTACTAAAAATGTATATAGATTCTTGTTTCATAAGTATAAATTTTAACATCTTGAATTGCCTTGTTCATATAAAAACTATTTTTCATTGAACTTATTAAATTTGATGCAAGGCAAAGATAACTATATGCTGAAAGTCATCAATTACTTAACTGTATATTTTTTGTTTGATAATAAAGGTTTTCTATCTAGCTATCCATTTATTCACCCATCCATTTTCTACCTATCTATATGATTCAATTTTGACTTTTTATCTTCAAAATTACTATTTCCAGTCTTTGTAAATTGTTAAACATAATGAAATTTATGATTAACTTTGACAAATTATGCATACTTCATATTTGTTCTCAATTATGAAAATGATGTAATCTCCTACATTAATGTAGATCTCACACCATCTTAAAGTAACTTCCGCAGAGTTACTTTCCATTTTAAATTGAATAAATACATTATTTGAATTCAATATTAATTATGTCTCATCTGCAAAGAACAACCTTTTAAAAGTTTGTTCCATTGAAACCAAATATCACATGGAGTCTGTTTCTAGGTCTTTATGGTTTTTGGCATCCTATTTAAAATTGTGACTCTCCATCTATTATACTCTTATTTAGCAATATGTCCAGGCTAGTATCACATCAACCTTTTAATTTGTTCAATGTCATCGGTGAATCTTGTTTTTTCTCTTCCCCATATATTTAGTTTTTAATCTTTCTTGTTATTCTTAACATATATCTATCCACACTTCACTGAATGATTTGAAATGTAGCCTTTTTATGTTAAGTATCAATGTTTTACAATCATAAGAACTCATTTATTTAAATCCTTTATTTTCAAGCACATACACATTGTCTCTTAATATTGTTATTTCTATCAAAAATACTCTATTCAATTTTAATTCTATGACTAATTGTTTTCCTTTATGTTTTCTGTAGTGTTAAGAATCTGATCAAAATATTTGTAATTAACTTTTAATTCATCGTTATTAATTTTTTTTTAAAAAATTCATTGAACTCTAGTGTTTAGTATTATTATCTCCTACTTTTGTATCTCACTTGATAACTTTTGCAAGATTTCCTGAAGCTCTAAAAAATATTAACAACAACAAAAAAAAAAACAACATAATTTTCATAATATAGAGAACTTAAGGAATTTCTATGTACTTTAATTTTTTTAAGTTATCATCTTAGTGCTCAAAATATTTTATGAAACATAGCATAAACAATTTTTAGATATCAAATCAGCCTGATATACACCCTTCTAATGTTAATATCACTATGTAATGCAGGAGTCCCCAACCTTTTTGCACTTAAGAGCACATTCTATAATACTGGCCAGGTGGCGGGCATCATTTATTTTTTCAACCAGGTGGCAGACACCATTTATTTTTTCAATGTAAATTTATTGTTGGATATTATTAATAATACACATAATGTACAAAAAAATATTTATTTCAAAAATAAAATTTTAACATATAAGCAATGTTTATTATATTTTTATGCTGTAAAAGTATAGTATGCCCTATAATTTGATTACAATATAATACAATAATTTATAAAAAAATTAAATTTATTTGTATCAGATAATTTTTTTATCATGTTCAGATAGTGGTGGGCACATGTAAAATGGTCTGCAGCCACCATGGTACCCGTGGGCATAGGGTTGGGGACCCCTAATGTAATGTAATCAATCTATTGTGAATTTTGATGAATACTTTTCAGAATGTACAATATTCTAGGTTTATATTTTGATAATACAATGTCTTAATCATATATGCAATCAAAGGTCTTTTTGTAATCTACTAATCAAAAACGTAATTCATTTTTATTGTTTGTTTTTATTCACTTACTAAATATTTATGTGATTCACTATGGTAAAACCATGTTTAAATCCAGCTTGATTTTTTGGTTGTTCATTGTAAACAAGTTGTAATTATCTTGGTAAAAATTTTGTGAACTGATAACAAATAAATGTGTCTATAGCTTTTAATATCATCTTTATTACCTTTTGTAAATATTGATATTACACCTGCTTTCTTTCAATTATCTGGTACTCCTGTATCATTTAGATATTTAGTCTATCACTTTGCCAACAGTTCTTATATGATGTCATCTGATTTTTTGGATATTGGTTGTAATTCAATCATTAGAGGTTTTCCTTTCTTCATAACTATATGTCTCATTTCTTAACTTAAAATACAGAGTGAATGAGAAAAGTAACTGTAATGGATACATTGTTTTCTTGGGTTTTTATCGCTATATATTTCTTTACAAATCTGTACTATACATTTCATAATAACATTTTATTTTTATTAATAATTTCATATTTCATTTGTTTTTGAAGTAATAAGTTTCTTAACAACACTAATTTTGTTTTACACTTTTAAGATTTCCATTCTCTTATAGCTTTCATTGTTATTTGACAGTTCTATTTTTATATCGCTATTAACTGTTTTCCATATTTTATAAAACTTCTACTACTCAAATCTTCTAAATGGATTATTTTTATGTATTTTCATATTCATTTTTTGCTTTATAATTTTTTTTGTTTCAATAAAAAATTACTGGTAAATTGCAACTTTTTGTACCAGCAATTTTTATTCCTGTTCTTAAGAAAGTATCAGTTTTCTTCATATTAACTACATTGAAATCTAAACCATCTTTAAACTTGTTTATATTTTAAAAGGAATTGCAAATTTTGACATAAATGCAATGAAATGTTTGTGAAAAATAGTAATATTAACAGTGAATACTTTTTCTAGTAATTTCTATCTAGTTTTGCATTAACACATATTTTAAATGTGGTTTGCTATGATCAATACTCATATATCCACGTGAAAATCCTATAATTCTTCACAAGTGTAAATCTTAATTATCTGAATTTTGTATTTAATATTAAGGTGCATAAGTATCTTGCCACACTTTCTGATCCACCATCAATCTCCACAATACTTTTCTTTCACCTTTCATTTATAAGAAATCCCATTTTACTTGGGTTTCCAGTAGTTATATCAGTGTAAATATATGCCTATTAATCAAATCAGTTGTCTCTTCACTTTTTATTCTCACTTCACAAAATCAAATAATATCCAATTCAATATTATAATATAATCTTCAATAGCTTCTCTTCCTCTTTATTTTTGCTTTTCTAATATATACCATATAATAACCACATTCCACTCTTTTTACACTTTAAAGCAAAATTATTGATTAATATTACAGTTTCGGTGAGAGTTTTAGTAGATAACAAGATCTGATGAAGACTGCTAGGAACAGTTGAAACTGTAATATTAATAAATATATTTTGTTTAAGTGTAAAAAAAGTGGAATGTGGTTATTACATGTTATCAATTCAATATTAGATAGTTATTCCAATTTTAAATTTTTTTTCATTTGAAAGTTATATTTAGTTTTTATAATGTGTTTTGATATTTATCATGCTATATTAAATATGCATTTCAAACTAAATGTTGGACATTTAACTAATCTACTTTTTGTAATAATTTTGTTTTATTTTTAAGAAAAGCCTAATGCTGTAAATTGTAAACATTTTGAAATTAATTACTTATATTATTTAATTGGAAATGTATAGTTTTGATTAAATTAATGTAAAAACTACTTAAATGCTTTATTGGTTGGGAATGCACAAGAAATTTGAATAACAGAATTGTCTTTTAGACAATAATTCTAAGGGACTTTGGGCTTCATATTGTAACATTTTACCACTGCACAACACTACAAATGATATTGAAGTAACCACTAAATATCACATGATCACCATTTCTTATGCTTGCTCATAACTGTTATTAAAACAGGCAAAATTCTTTTTACAGTAGTGCCATTCAGTGCAAGCCAGAGTATTCAATGGTTGCCAGAAGGTTTGTTCATAAAATCCTATTTAGTGGCTACTCATCCAATATCTTCAGACTAGTTTTTGGCTTGTGGCCTTCATCAGTGAGAAACCTTGAATCTGAGAGCACTGCACCTAGATCTTAGAATCTAATGCAACCCTCCAGTAGCCACCTTTTATCTCTACTTAACTACAAAACTATGAGAATAAAATTGCAAACACAATATTTTCAATCTAAGCTCATTAGCTTATATAATCATATAGGTCTGAACTCAGGTCAGTACCCATACATTTTGGTGTCTTTGGTTATCTAATATCATAGCTACCACTATCCTACTAGTCAGGATTAGTATTAAACCACTAAACATCACATGATCATCATTTCTTATGCTTGTTCATAACTGTTATTAAAACACGTAAAACTCTATACAATAGTGCCTCAAATCCAAGGCTCCTCACTGACAAAGGCCACAAGCCAAAAACTAGTCTCTAGCTTGTGGCTTTTGTCAGTGATCTTAGGATCTAATGCAACTCTCCAACAGCCACCTTTTATCTCTACTTAACTACAAAAATTCATGATCGCCATCTCTTATGCTAGCACATAACTGTTACTAAACAGGTAATACTCTCCATACAGTAGTGCCACTCTGTACCAACCATTGTAATCAATGGATTCCAGAAGACTTGTACATTAAATCCCCATCTAGAGCCTACTCATCCAATATCCCCAGACTAGTTTCTGGTTGCTACAAAACTATAAGTCTAAATTTGAAAACAATATTTTCAATCCAAGCTCATTAATTTGTATATTCATATAGATCTGAACTCAGTTCAGTACCCATAGATTTTGGTGTCTTGGGTTCTTTAGTCTGGTTTGCACCGAGTGGCACTAATGTATGAATAGTTTTTCCTGTTTTAATAAGTTATGAGCAAGCATAAAAATTATCATGTGATGTTTAATGGTTTAATACCATCAATCCTGCTTAGTAGGATAATGGTGGTTATGGTTATTAAAGAAACAAAATGTATGGTGTCCTGAACTGAGTTCAGACTTATATGACTATATAAGCGAATGAGCTTAGATTGAAGATATTATTGTTTTTAATTTTAGACTCATAGTTTTGTAGTTCAGTAGAGATAAAAGATGGCATTAGATACTAAGATCTAGGTGCAGTGCTCTCAGATCCAAGGCTCCTCACTGATGAACGCCACAAGCTAGATAATAGTCTGGGGATATTGGATGAGTAGGCATTAGATAGGGATTTAATGTACAAGCCTTGATTACTCTGGCTTGCGCTGAGTGGCAATACTATATTGAGAGTTTTGCCTACTTCGATCTTATTATTACTTTGCTAAGTCACTGAACCATGAGAATGTAAGTATGTACCTTTATATTACAGTACTTATATAATGTTAACTTACCAGCTTATATTGAGTCTAGGCCTGATTTGTGTAGCAATTTAATTTATGTAAAAATATGTTATTACTATTTTCAAAACTGTTCCCATTATATAATTGAATTAACTTTTCCATTAACACTACAATAAAATAAATAATGTTTTATTTATTCCCTACATGGCGAAATTACTATACAGAATGAAGAAATAAGTAACATTTTAAAATAACAAATAGAAGAATAGATGAGATCCTGACTCTTTTTATATATCGTTCTTCTGACGTGCTAAGTACTGTTACGGAGTTTTGTATTATAGGTCTGAGTAAAGTAGTGATGATACAATAGAAAAATAATTTTAAATTCTTTTCTTTATATCAGCTTTACATTATTTGCATAAATTATTTAGTACTCAGTTTTATTTAATAAATAAAAATAAATCTTTGAAATAAAATTTTTCAAAAGTAATTTAACTTTCACGTGATCACTACATGCCATAAGTTGTGAAATGCGGTTCTGGTTCTAGAAAGCTAAAGTTCCTGTTGTAAATATTATTTGGTGTTTTTTGAAGGTATCAATCATTCACAATATTATTTATGGGTACTGGGTATTTTTCCTGCAACCAAGGAAAGATAGGAGGACTTTTCACATTCGTATCAATACACTGCTAACTTTTTAATGTTGTTATTTTGGCAACCTCAAACATTATAAAAACATTAGAAAGTTAGCAATGCTTTGATATGAATGTGAAAAGTCATCCTATTTTTCCTTGGTTGCAGAAATAATACTCAATACAGTTTTACAAAGACAAAAAAAAACTAAAAAATATTACGCGAGATAAACACGTATTTATGAATTCTACACAGATGCAAGTTAACGTTTGATACTTACTTAATTTGATCAATTTCAACAAAAAAAAAAATGTGGTCCGAGTTGCAGGAGAAAAAAAAAGCCAACATAATAATTTATTTTTATAAAAGTAAATATATTCTATGAAATATATACTTACGCAGACGATTCTTGCATACAAAATGGTGATGGTCAGTAGCAATCCCCCCTCCCCCTCAATGTCCTTCCTCCTCCTCCGAAATACTGCCAGGCAATCTAATTTTTCGAATAAACAAATAAGTCATTCTATCTTTTCTTGGTTGCAGAAATAATACTCAATACAGTTTTACAAAAACAAAAAAATATTATGAGATATACACGTACTTTTACAAATTGTACACGGACACAAACCAACTTTTGATGCTTACTTAATTCGATCAATTAAAAAAAAAAAAATACGTGGTCCGTAAAAAAAAAGCCAACATAAATATATTTTTATAAAAGTAAAAAAGAAAAAATATTCTATGAAATATACATTTATGCAGACGATTTTTACATACAAAATGGCGATTGTCAGTAATACCCCCCCCCCGCCGTCCTTCCCATTTCTCCGAAAGATTTGTGGAACAAGTGACTGCCCAGTACATGCTCTAAATGGAATTCTGCCAGGCAATCTAATTTTTGGAATAAACAAATAACAAAGTCAACGTCTTCATTTAATTACAATTAAATAATAAACTTTTAATTCAAAGATTCAAAAACGCAGAAGTAGGACAATAACCAAGTTGAAACTGGAAAAAAAAAAACACAGAAGTAAATAATGCATTTGAAATTGAAAATATTAAACCAAATTCACAATAATAACAAATGGTAAGTTTAAAATGTACAAACAAATTTTTGAATCAGAAAAAAATACCAAAATGTCCAAAAAAACACCTATATAATAGTCAAAATAAGAGTCATAGATCACATGACCCTATCTCTTAAGCTTGTAAGTTATAAACAGTGAGGATTGCCAATTCCTCTACAAGCTTTATGATAAATGCTTAGCCAGAGCCAGCACTTAAAATATCTCTGTCAGGAACCCCTCCCCAAACCCCTGACCATGGTTTCGTGCTTTGGCACTCCTCAGAGAGGTGTCAGGGTAGGTTCAGACACTAGATCTAAAAATACCAACCCAAAGCTAAGCACTTAGCTAAAAGTTATCTATTGAGTGGAAAATCTGAAATTTTCAGACATCTACATATCTTCAAACCCAGCCATCCAACTCAAATAGCTATATGGGGCTGATAGATCTTCAGCCATACCATATATTAGTAGTCATAGCAATATAAAATTGCATAAGACTTTTGGCAGAGACTATAAATAGTCAAAATAATATAATGGTTGACACGTTTCAAAGCACGTTTTGTGCCTGTTCAAAAACACGTTTTTTAACGGGGAAAAAAATTAAAATCGCAAGGGTTTATTTAATGTTCGCAACAATATCGCGTATGTAAAAAGTCGTCCTATCTTTCCTAAGTTGCAGGAATAATACCCAAGTATTTATGTATTAATCTTTAATTTATTATATGTTTTGTTAATGAAACCAAATTAAGACGCTCCAAAAATTCTGCTTGGATTTACTTTTCAGTTTAATGGCCAACATGATATTAACTTTTAAAAATGACATTAAAAAAAAGTTACAAAACAATTTACCTCCAGCAAAGGTTCCCTTATGTATTATTAAACGAAATAAAGCCAAAATTTTCTAAGTTCCAAATATTTTACGAAAAGTATTTTGATATGTTACGCGATACATTTCACGGCACCAAATACCAATCCAAGTGCTCAGCCTAAATCACTGCAAATTCCTTTCTGTAAATGATTTAAAAGAATTTGTTGAATCACAAAAAACTACAATTTATTTGGATATTTCTCGGACTAAATGTGATGATGGGGTCTGTATTATCATTTTCAAATGTTGTCTTAGATTAAAATACTTTAATATATCGGACACTGCTGTAACTGAAAACGCATTTTTCGAAATAGAGCTATTAGAAAATTTGCCCATTAAAACTCATCTTAAAACCATAGTAGTGTCGTGTATTAAAAAAAAAAACACTCCATTTTATTATTTACAACACTATATAGGTTTATTCAAAACATAAAATATTCTAAGAACACGCTACTTTTAAAGAATTACACTACAATACGTAGATATAAAAAAAGTCTTTATTAGCTGTATGAAATGTCTTCACACCCCTGTTCATTGGCTCGTCATTACTCCAATGGTCCGTTCTTCTGTAGTTCCGCAATCAATGCGTCCTCACAATTTCTGTTATGGTCCGGCTTGTTATCAATTTCTCTAGCCGTAATCCTTTGTCTCCCATAATCCGTTTTATATTTTTTCATTCCGCCATTTTAACAAATAAATTATATGTCGTAATTTCACTTCTGAAATATTTGTTTTTCTTTTATCAATCATTTCAAGTAATACAAAACATTTTCATGAGGATTAATGGCCTTTAGCTATGGAAAAATGTTTCCCCAATTTATGTACTGTAAAATATCTTATCCCATATATTACTGAATGTCTCAGCGTAGATTATAATGAAGAAACAAATTTGTTTACAAATCAAATTTTTGGAGACATTTCTTATAAAGAGATGAACGAAATAGCCTCTTTAGCTAGATTTAAGTGTTTGATAGAATTATCATTTTGGATAAACAATACTTGATAATGAAACAGATATCTGGTTTAAGTCTTGTTAATGCATGCTGTTCATGCTCTACAAATCAGTATTGAGCCTGTGCTATCGTATAATTTGAGGGTGTGTAGATTTTAAGTCAACATAATATTTGAAATGTTATTGAAAAAATTATTGCATTATATTTTAATGATGAAGTATTAGCTCCAAATAATTTTAAAACCATTGCCATGTTTCTGAACTGAGTATGGAAGGGAATAAAATTAGGGAAAGTTTTGTTCAAAATGCGAATTATTGCATAGTCACGGCATTCGCGAGATAACGCGAAATCGCGAACAAACAGTTTTACTAACGGTATTGTTTTGTTGTTTGAATTATCCAAATTAGCATGTATTAATCAAAAGTAACTTAATAAAAAGTATGATAATACATATATGTGTGTATGTACATATATTGTATAAAAGCTTCAAAGATTAATTAAAAATAACTTAATAAAAGGTATAGGAATGTATGTGTGTATATTTTATAAATGTGTACTTCAAATAATGTTAACTGATCTATATAAATACAGCACACGTAAATAATTATAGATTTTAAAGTAAGAAATTTAAATGTTAGAGGCACACATAAATAATTATCGATTTTAAAGTAATAAATTTAAATGTTAGAGTTAAACATTACCTGGTGTATGAATTTTCATACATACATATATGCGAAGGGAGCAGCAAGGTTATAGTTTTCAAACCTTATCATGTCTTTTAAATTATTATTTATTTCTCGTCTATTTCCTTGCACAAAAGTCATAATTTCTAGATGACAGACTCGCATATATGTTAGAATGTTTACCAAGTTAAAATCTGTTTTGTGGAGTAGTTTATTTCTTGGAAATTATCTGACCACACCTGGGTTTTAAAATTTGCAAAAACATGAATAAACTTAAAAAGATATTAAATTTGAATTATAGCAATGAGAAAGTTAGTAGACCCACTATTTTTATCAATTATTGAGGTAATGATTTTGTTTGAAAACTGGTAACAGACGGAAATTAAAGATGAAAAATATCTTATCTTGTAAACAAGCATGTGGTAAACTAGGCTCGACTATTTATTCCAGTTGCTGGAAGGGTTATAGGATGGCTGACCTCGAGGCTGCCGGGTTTCATCACCTCAAAGTAAACCACTGTATAATTTTGTCGACCCATCCACAGGCTGCCACACACAAAATGAGAGGCTGTGGAGGTGTTGAAATGGCAGAATAAGCGACATAGAAACACTGTCAGGTCATTAGTCGATGACTAGCTGGCCAAATTTACATGGCGGCATGTACACTACGGACAAGATCTCTTCATCTCAATTTTGAAAGAGATGAGTTTATGTTAGACCAAGATCTTGCTAATGTCATTGTTTTTGTTATTCAAATAGTTGTTTTATTACAGTTCCAACTTGCATATACTGAAAAGAACATTTAAGACAGGGTTTTTTGGTTTTTCTATTTGTACATCAATTTATTCAATGTTGTTTTTTTGTCAGAAAAAATTAGATTGAGAAAAAAAGCCACCAAGCAGATGGCGTTTGTTACTTGTAGTGTCAATAAAAAAATAAAAAAAGTTCAAATGAATTTATATAGTTGTTTGATTGTTTATGTTAAGTTTAAAAAAAAAATGTCCAAAAAGAAAAGGATTTTGCATTAGAAGAAGTACAGTGAACAAACCTCCCAAAAAGTAATTACATTAAAGCAAAAAGCATGGTGATTGTTCCTTTTTGTGTAAATAAAAAATTTCAGTAATAGTATGAATACTAAACTCCACCGTTTGATGGCATCGTTTTTCACAAAATGCACCTCAATATACCATTTTAGCATCCTTAATTTAGGCTGACACTACAATAGGTGTTTTTTGAGCTGTAACAGGCCGCCTGAGGGAGATGTATTCTATGATTATGTAATGAAATGCTACACTCATTGCATTGTGACAGTATTCGTCAAGTGAGCGCTCTTGAACTCTCGCTACAGTCTGATTTAATGGTGGCTGTATTTGAAAGAGATGAAACTGCAAAAATTCATTGTCGTAAATTTTTTAGAAAGCATAGTGGAATTAGTATTCCATATTAAGAATTATCATGTCGTCACAATGCTTCCCTATTTTTTTGAGCTGCATACAACTTGAAAAGGTTCTTTTTTCCAGCAGAACTGTTAGGGAAGTTGGTTCGAGGGCTCCAAAATCCCGTTACTTACAGCTTTGAGGCTTCTCTGTTATTTTATTTGTGTGTTACTTTTCTTACAGCTTTGAGGTTTCCCTGTTATTTTATTTGGCTTTTGGCGTTTTTTTTATGCCCCTAAAAATGGTGTTTTTTTTTAATTTGTTTTGGTTCACAATTTGTCCAAAGTTTCGTTTATTTTTGATTAAATAAATTAGTTTATGGGAAGCTGTTGTTTTTTGTTGTTGTTCACATGATTAGAAAGTAAGTAGGGTAATATTCGATAAGTTTCATTAACAGTTATTTAATTAAAGTAGTTAATATTTTATTATACCAAAATAAAAAAAAGTGTTTAAGAGTTTATTCAAAAGGCCCCACCCAAATATATATATATTGTAACCTCTGCTTTTTTCACATATATCGCTTTATGCACAAATAAATGCCCAGGCACCAATCGTATACAAGATAGAATACATTTATAATCTAGATTGCATCTATACTCATTGATAAGACTTATTGTACTATTAATTTACAGCTTAGCTCAGTTGGGAGTTATAGGGTATCGTGATCATCTAGAATGCAAATGGGGATGAGAGAAACATTTATAAGCAACAATTATGTAATGTTTATATAATTATATTATAAGCATTTATTAAGTTATCAAAAGGAAGCATTTTATGGGTTAACTTAAATTATGATATATTCAATTCTCTCACCATCCAAGTACATGCTAGACCAATCACATCACTCATCTAATATGATTGGGGATCACTGCAACAATAATCAATCTACTGGCAAGGCTCTGCTATATGAATAACAAGTCAATTCTAATATAGCTATTAAGTAATGAGGACTATGGTGAAACTGACATCTGCTACAATAAAATAAAGGATAGACAATGATAAGGATCGGGTACATTTTATCTCACATCACCATCTATTCTCAACAAGATAAAATCTGCATCTTGGCATTACAATGCTTGGATTTCCTATTGTTTAAATAAATGGCATATATTATTAAACTGACAAGTGATACAATTTTAAATAAAATATAATCTATTCTTGGCATTACAATGTTTGAATCAATTAACTCAGTGCTATCGAGATAGATTGCATATACTATGAAATTGATAAATATAATTATATTATATTGAACATATGTGTGTGTGGAAATGGTCAATCGAACGTATATGATAAAATAATTCAGAGGGAATCTTACTTCAACAAAACATTTATTATAAGACACATTCTTTTACGACACATTGATGATTCAACAGTAATTTACGTTGATTATAAACTTGACTAAATAGCACTGGATAAAATAAAATAACATTATATTACACAAAATAATACTTAATACTCAGAGGCTCTTCCTCTTATATGTTGTTTCAATAACATTTACAATTTTATCAGTTAAATTATTGCAACAAAAAAAAAATAATTCTATGTTCATATACTAATATTCATATCATGTATTCCCACTCTGTGCTCTTAATAAATTAAGAAAACGATGTCAAACAATCAATATCATTTAGATTATTTCCGTATACCTACAAATCTATATCTGTTATATGAAATTAAGTAATAACTTTATTAAAACTAGCCTTGAATAAAATAAAATTTTGTAATACAATATTACATTTATACCAAGAGGATGAATTACCAACAATAATAATGAATGAAATAGTGATATGATCTGACAAATTACTCAGGACTTACAATTTCGCGACGGTCTCTTTATATATCTCTAGGTTTATCATATCTCCGAATGTGTGCGCATTTATGAATTCACAATCACGACGCATTTTATTGATTATATTTCCATCGGTTGATTTGCAGAATAAATAAACTTCACAATACGGATGGCACCATGAGCTAATCTCTAAATCATAAATCCAACTTCAAGTATATTACAGAAATCACTGAAATATTTATCTGAAATAACTAACATATACTGCGTGATGATAAATATGTGGAATGGAAAGGGAGAACAAAATAATGTCAAATAAATACTTATATACGTGCGCGTGGAGATTAACAACCACTCCAAACATCGATTTAATTCATCAGTATTGTACCGGTCAGTTTTGTATGTTCACATAACAAGATCTAGCATCAAGCAAAAGTACCTCAAATCCAATCATGCACAAGATACATAAGTCAGGAACATTCATGAATTCTGCCCTATTTACCTATTTCCCAGATCTACTAACTGATGAGCAACAATCCCGATGATATCGATCTAATTTCCTCTCTCACCGCCGGCATCGCACATCGGAGACACAAAAAGACTTAAGTTTAATGGTGGGATATTTAGTATGAAACACAATTTAGAAACTATTAAAGATCGTAATCTATCATATTAATTATATATTAGCGGAGATCATCCAGTCAGTAGGAGCATAACTTATTTATAAAAAAATATTAACTTAAATAAAAGAAAAACACAATGATTTGGACAGGTATGATATATATATTTGAGATTTATTATATTAATAAGACATAAATAAATGCATCTGATTATTTGTCAGACGCTGGCCTCGTAAATATTATATAATGATTGATTTTAAGAAATAAGATCTTTGATTGATACATCAAAATCAGACTTTACAATACCTTTGTTTACATTTGTGGCGATGCCAATAATAGATATCATAAAGAATTAGCGCTCTTAGAAACGTACTACTGAAATACTATTCCACCTCCAGAGAAAACGAAATTAGCATTTAACTGATTTGAAAGAGAATAATTGTTTAATATGGAAACATTGCATCTGTACAAAATATAACTTACTTTGGTTTGTAAGATGGCAGACGTGTGGGATGGCTAATGAATATTTATATTAATAATAAATTCGTCGCAATGATGCACATCTTAAATAATGGACCTAGATGTCTGTTTAGCACAATCATAATATTATGGTTTATGGATGTTCACGGATTTACTGTGCATGGCGTCGTCTATGATGTGATCCAGTCACAGATCTGAACATGTGCTTCATGGAATTCATTTTGAAAATATACCGATATAACTGCAAACTTTGGCAGGATCGGTTTGATGGCAATAAAATAACATTTCACACGTGTATCTTATTATGCTATACATAAGTTTTAAAATTATTAGTAAATTTTGTTGGCACACTTGTAAACTGTTGATAAAGTACAACAACCCAATACATACCCTATTCTACTTAGCTAAACAGTATACACAAACAAGTGACCCTGAAGCTAACTCTACCTTATCGTTGTCATACAATTTTTAGAATATCAAGAACTTCACCATACATGGTGGAAAATAATGAGAAATCATCACGAGGGATAAAACAATAAAGAAAGGCTCTTCAAAATAACATTTTATAGTTGTATAATAATATGGCAGATTCCAATACCATTCTCCTTGGTATAAATTGTGTGGATGTCATCTCAACATGGGGAAACAGATGCATGCCATGAAAATAATCCTCTCCAGGGATTAAACTATGCTAGTTAAGCATTAACGAATGATCAGCCTTGACAACATAATCCTCTCATGCAATAAGCAATGGGAGAGTATGCTCCATCTACCCATGCCCTATATCAATGATACAATATTTGACACAATTCTGTTTCACACACTTATCAAATCCCTATCAAAATAATGGCAAGATAAAATAATTCTTACATTAAAAACTAAACATAAATATCCTACTTCACAATATATACTAAATAGTGTATTGAAGCAGCAAAAGTATTGTAAGTCACCTGACTATAAAATATTTTCTTAAAAGCATAAAAAAATTTTCATTAATAAGAAATACACTAGTCAATGAAAAATAGTATAAATTCTATAAACTAAAGTAGACATTTTAAATTATAGGCAAAATGTAATAAAGATATAAAATGAGTGTATCCCTGCTTATATGGAAGACTCCATAGAATAAAATAATTGTGTTATTATGAGTAAATACTATTATTCTTCTGGCAAGGTATTTTGTCTGTTTACCCATAAATAGAATATCAATAAATTATTCTTATAAATGTAAGAGATTGGCATATCTCTCTATCTAAACATAATTAATTTAAAGTTAAATTTTAGACCAACCAGTAAAGAAAAATAAATAAATAAATGTATATAATTTTACCTTGGTCTGTTTTCAGACTCATCACAAATTTATACCATTAAAAATATATATACCTTAATAACCTATCTAAAACTAGTACAATATAATATCAAACATGAACAACAAAAAAATTATTATATTTTATTTGCCTAGTTCATAATCTGAGTTCCTTCAGTATGAGCTGGCTGACAAGGGAAATGACGTTATTATGGGGTAACAATTTTACAAACGAAGCATTCATATTTTATCACATTTATTCCAATACAGTAAAATCAAATTATCCAGACTTTATTGCAATACAATAATGATGAAATAGCGCTTACAATTATTTTCTGCAGAATTTTGGATCGAGCTTATTTGACTAAATTGTAATTTTAATAATAACTTCAAGTAGCAAGAGAAAACTTTCCACAAGCATTTTATTTTATCCGCAGCAATACATTTTAAATAGTTGGTGATGACTTCAGCATCTCAAATCATTTTGAGATCGTTTGTTAATACTTAAAACTAATATTAATTTTCAATGTTCCATCTCGGTTATTAAGAAGCAGATATTTATTTATTTATATTTTTATATCCATATTATTAAATATTTTCTGGAATAATATAAATGGGTTTTTTTTCTTATCAGGAGTTCTGTTAAAGATCTTTAATAAATGTGAGTTAAACATTTTTTCCCATTTATCAGTACAGTAAACGTATTTCAATTTTCATTTTTTTTTAATGACCAATCAAGATAGCGCTCTAAAAGATTTATCAGACGATATATATATATTTAAAAAAATACAAACTAAACTCACAGATCCTATAAAATCAGTACATTTTCTTATTCATTTGAAGGGATTTGAACTCAGACTTTCACATGACCCACTACTCTCAGTGCCATCTCATATTGCTGACCCACCTGATCACACACATGCTGAAAAAGTAAATAATCACCAATATTCATATTTCATGCTAAACCAGCACTCATTAGTTGGTCCAGATTACCATCTCAACACATATATACAATCAGTACTCAGCTTTATATTAAGATAGCCAATCTTCATACCTTAATGAACAGGCTTCAAACTACTCCAACCCACAACTTTTCACCCTTCCATTTCATTGAAAATCTGATGATGGAATGTTCAAAGCCCACATTAGTGCCAAGGTTGTCATCCTACCCATGTTGATATTTAGTCATTCTGACCCCTCATCTACAGAAGAATAATTCATTTATACATACATATGTGAAGGATGGGCAGACCTATTACGCACTATTTGTGGGTCAGCAATATAAGATGGCACTGAAAATTTTGGATCGTGTGGAAGTCTGAGTTCGAATCTCGCATATATTACATATATAAATGCAGGTCACTTTTACTTTGTTCAATTTAAATTTAAAAAGTTTTGTCCAAATTATTTTTAATTAGATTTTTATTTTATACTTGATAAAAGCAGATTTACTTTAGTGACCACATCATAAAAATCATGTTCGCCCTCTAGTTTTCAAAATTAGAAGTAAATTATTATTCCAAAATCTTACGTATAAGCTACTATATTACAATTACATTAAAATTTATTAAAGTATAAAAGATAATAAAAAAAATCTTTACCATTTTAAAGAAATTGAAATAATTACACTATATTAATTAAAATAATTAGTTTAAATTATTTGAAACTTAAGAATTTAAACTATCTACATTTATAACTTAAGAATTTAAACTATCTAGATTTATAGCACTTATTAAAAAACACCCTCTGGATTCAAAAATTTGAATTACATGCATGTGTACAGTTTTATAGTTACATGAAATGTATTAATCCACCGAAAATATCACAGGGGGGACTGTACGAAGAGGTCATTGGGTCTTTGGCGGTATAGAAAGAGGTCAAGGAAGTGCTTCTTGACAGAAGTTACGGATAGAACGGCTGTCACCCTGGAGGCCCTAATTCAGTGGTGCATTTTGCCAGGTACTCACATAATTTCAGATGATTGGACTGTGTACAATAACATCAGGCAGACTGAATAATGGGGTATGTATGCATTCGGTTGTCATCCATCAGGACAACTTCGTGAATCCCAAAGATCAAGACATACATTCCGAGAATACTGAAAATATGTGGATGAGAGTAAAGCATAAGCAGAAATTCCAATCTGGTACTACCTCCAAGAATTTGCCTTCCAGAGTAGACACAGCACTGCTGCCTTTTTCTCCAACTTGCTAATATGCATAGGACAGAATTATGCTTAAAAAGGTAAATAATTTTTTTTTATCTTTTATGTTTTAATAAATATTTACTGTAATTGTAATATAGAAGCATATATATAAGATTTTAGAATATTTTAGTTCTAATTTTAAAAACTAGAGGGCGACTATGATGTGGTCGCTAAAATAAACCTTTACCGATATTTTATATTTGCTCTATAAAAAAAATGACAGAACATTTTTTTTTCCTCCTTGTCATTCTATATACTTCCCGCATAACTTTTAAATATATAGAATAACTAGAATATATGAAATAAAATATTATGCTTATAATATCTTGCCCAGTTTTAAGTTTCTGTTTACAAAATATTTATTTTGTAATATGGCTCCCGTTTTTCCCCCAGTGTAAAATCCTGGCAAATGTTGATCGATGATTAAGTAAGTTTTAATGCATACAAGGAATTAAAATTTTCGATTCTATGGTTTAAGAATTACAATATATCTTAGTTTTGATCAATTTAAATTAGGTGTTATCACTTTTTCAATTTTCTTCTTGATTTATTTAGTTTTATTGTTTTAGATGTTAATGTCTTTCTTCTAGTTTTTTTTTATTATTAATAGTACTCCCTCTACTACTTATGCTAAGTTATTTATACCTTTTATTACATTGAATTGTGGTACAATTAAAAATAGACCAATGATAGCATAGTGTGCATATAATTAATACTTCTCCCCCTATATTCATAAGTAATAATTAATCAGACTATTCAATATTAACTTAAATCACTATAATAAAATATACTTAGGAATTGATTATAAATATTGATAGTTATAATTTTAAACCTTTCTAACTATTATTATTTAATAATAATAAAGTACCAAAACATATTTATTCTTTCAAATTAATAATAATGCTATTAAATTATCATTTTAATATTATTGAAAATTAGTCCACCTGGCAAATTGCATATAAAATCTTATATACACCCCGCCAGAGGGATTAGCATATTTTGAACAGTCTGAATATTTATCAGTCTGATGAGATTTACTGATAAAATTTACCTAATTTTAAAAATACAATTTGGCAATTACTATTACATACCAGAAAGATAATACACTGTTCTAATATATTACAATTGTTACTAATTAAAATTTAAAAATTTTCACACTTAAGCCTTATTTAAATAGGGCTTAACAAACATTGACCCCACCCATATAGTTAGAATATATATGTCCTTTGCGCACATATATGACCTTTAATTATACAAAATATTATTTTATTTAGTTAGAATATTATTCAAGCACAAGTGCGTGTGCGGCGCAACTGCTCCCAAAAGCTGTAATACAAATACAAAAAGCTAACTAAAAATATTAAAACAGCTGAGCGCTTTCAAAGGATCTTGCCTTCATAATCATAGCTTGCTTACGTTTAAATTTATGCAAATATGCTAATTCCATCTTTTTGATAGAGAAAAACACGTATCCTTCCTGTTTATGGCATCGCTGTCGCGAGAGATAAATAAAGCCTCTTTGATCTTTCTTTTGAGGTCATGTCTCTCTCTACATACGATGGTAGGATTGTCCGGAATGCACTCATGGTGACTTGTGCACTGGTGCTGATAAAAAACTGAATAAGTAGAAGGATCGTTGCGAGCTCTATTGTACGAATACCTGTGTTGTGCCAATCGTGTGGCCAGAGATGCCCTGCTTTCCCCATAATATGTGCCTTTGCAATAGTTATTTGGACAAGCAATGTTATATACTGTATGGGGGGTCTGTAACAGTGGAGTTTGATCTTTGGTATTGTTAATTAGATTGTTAGAATTTGGAGGGTTCGAAAACAGAGCTGATATTTGTTGTTAAAGATGGAATGTAGTTTCTTGTGTAAATTGGGTATGTATGGAAGTAATAACCTGGGTTTATCCTGTGTGGCGTGAGAGTTGAGAGGTTTATTCTGAATGTGTGAGATTTTTTTGTCGATGATGGATTGTCTGAAGCCTAAATTCAGTAGATCATTTCTATATTCTGCTACATTTGTTTTTGCATCTGCCAATATAGAAATGATCTACTGAATTTAGGCTTCAGACAATCCATCATCGACAAAAAAATCTCACACATTCAGAATAAACCTCTCAACTCTCACGCCACACAGGATAAACCCAGGTTATTACTTCCATACATACCCAATTTACATAAGAAACTACATTCCATCTTTAACAACAAATATCAGCTTTGTTTTCGAACCCCTCCAAATTCTAACAATCTAATTAACAATACCAAAGATCAAACTCCACTGTTACAGACCCCCCATACAGTATATAACATTGCTTGTCCAAATAACTATTGCAAAGGCACATATTATGGGGAAAGCAGGGCATCTCTGGCCACACGATTGGCACAACACAGGTATTCGTACAATAGAGCTCGCAACGATCCTTCTACTTATTCAGTTTTTTATCAGCACCAGTGCACAAGTCACCATGAGTGCACTCCGGACAATCCTACCATCGTATGTAGAGAGAGACATGACCTCAAAAGAAAGATCAAAGAGGCTTTATTTATCTCTCGCAACAGCGATGCCATAAACAGGAAGGACACATGTTTTTCTCTATCAAAAAGATGGAATTAGCATATTTGCATAAATTTAAACGTAAGCAAGCTATGATTATGAAGGCAAGATCCTTTGAAAGCGCTCAGCTGTTTTAATATTTTTAGTTAGCTTTTTGTATTTGTATTACAGCTTTTGGGAGCAGTTGCGCCACACACGCACTTGTGCTTGAATACATACATTTCCCAAAAGTAAAATTATTTAACTTAATCGGATTAGAATATTATTAAATATGAGACATAGTTATTTTGAAAGAAAATTAAAAAAATTGGATTATATAGGTGTGTAATATAAGTGTATGAATGGGATTTGAATTCAGTTTGGTGATGGGAGATTGTATAGGACTGTGAAGCGCAATCTGAATCTCAGATTGACTGCTTCAGTACTAAATCATGGAGGGTAAAATAACACTCGAATGGCTTTATTGCTAAAAAATTCATAAGTTCGAACACCAGAAGTAACAGTGCAGGAATCAATCCAAGAATCTTAGATTCTAATATCTGACACTTTACAACTGGATTAAACTAAAATGAGACATTTGATTTTATCCTACTGCACCAAATTTCTACATATAAATATATTATGGCTAGCTAAATTTTCCACGGTTTTGGATGTTTTTTGCATAAAACATCAAATTTTTCAATGTTGCTTTAATGTTAGCAGCTTGCTGTATTAAATGATAATTTTTTTTTTTTTTTAAAAAAAAAAAGAAAATTGCCAAATACTTAATAATTTTTTTTGTCCTTTATTAATAAAAATTTCCAGGTGCTCATATAACCTATGCTCCTTGTGAGATATGGCAACATCCTCATATCAAGAGGATATAAATCAAGTGCTCTCAGATCCAAGGTTCCTCACCGATGAAGGCCACAAGCCAGAAACCAGTCTGGGGATATTGGATAAGTAGGCACTAGATAGGTATTTTATGCAAAAGCCTTCTGGCATCCACTGATTACTCTGGTTAGCACAAGGTGGCACTACTATATGGAGTTTTTGCCTGTTTAATAACAGTTATGTGCTAGCATGAGATGGTGATCATGTGATGTTTAGTAAGTTTCATATATCTTGTACCCTGCAAGGTTTGCCACAGTAATTATGATTGGCCAACATGGGGCAGGAGTCCCAGGATTGATTCTGGAACTCGCTGTTCTGACACTTGAACTTCTTATGAACTCCGAACAATAAAGCTATTAGTTTTTTATATATTTTGTAAAAAATCAAAAACAGACTTATGTCTAAAAATATGAAAATAATATACATTTAGAAATCAAACCAAAGAGCAAGGATTACTAAACAAACTGCTGTCTACACACAGAGACATATATTTATATATTATTTACTACAAATAAATAAAGGTGTGTGTACAAGATGTTAATATGTAAAACACTCCAAAAATAAAACAGCTAATTAATTATGCAAGAAGAAATAAAACTTATTGAAAATAGCAACTAGCTAATTTACATGTTTGAAAGTTACTTTATGCAAATTAGCTGAACTGATAACAGAAGTCTGCAGAAGAATGAAGCAGTTGCCAAGAGTGGTCAGGCAGTGTCTAGAATTGTCTATTGTGCAGGAGCAGTTGTCTAATAGTGTAACGTGCAAGTCAAGTTGAAAGAACAAAAGTAAACTAGTGGAAAATTAAAATAAAGAAGAGGTCTGGTCATTAATCTATTTGGACTATCTCTGAAACAAATGCGTGTGACCAGTAAGGTGCTTGCAAAATAAAGATACTTTAAATTTATATAAATCCCTCAGGAGATAATAAACTTTATGGACATAGTAGCTAACTCTCCATACCATAGTGCCATTCAGTGGAAATGGGAGTAATCAATGGTTGCAAAAAGATTTTTGCATAAAATTCCTATCTAGTGCCTACTCATCCATTATCCCCAGATTAGTTTTTAGTCTGTAGCTTTCATCAGTGAGGAACCTTTGATCTGCCAGTACTGCACTGATTGGCAACACTGTATGGTGAGTTTAGCCTCTGTGTAAACAGATTGCATAAGCATAATGAATGTGATCATGTGATGTCAATGCTTTAATACTAATCCTGCCCAATAGAATTATGGTGACTGTTGTCATTAAAGAACCAAAGACACCAAAAAGTATGGTTGCTGAACTGAGTTCAGATCTATACAGCTATACAAGCTAATGAGCTTGAATGGAAAACATTATTGTGTTTTTGTTTTGGACTCAAAGCTTTATAGTTAGCTAATAAGGTAAAAGGTGGCTGCTGGAGGTTGCATTAGATCCTAAGATCTAGGTGCAATGCTCTCAGATCCAAGTTTCCTCACTGATGAAAGCCACAAGCTGGAAACTAGTTTGGGGATATTGCATGAGTAGGCATTATATAGGGATTTTATGCAAAAACATTGTATCCATTGATTACTCCCGCTTGCACTGAGTAATGCTACTATATGGAGTTTAAACTTTGTATAAATAGTTTGTGTAAGCATAAAGAATGGTGATTATGTGATGTTTAGTGGTTTAACTTTATGGACATCTAAGTGCTCTTATATTCAACTAGCAAACCAGCAAGTTGAACTAACTATCTTACTAATGCCATTATTATTTCAGAGTAAATCAAGGGAAGTTTTATTAAACTTTGGGAAGTTCTCTTTATTCGGCAATATATATTCAGCTGCCAACTGACAGCATATATATATATATATATTCAGCTGCCAACTGACAGCATGACCCTGAATATATTACAAACATGTTCAATAAATGTGATCCGAGCTGTTATAGTCCTCCCTTCTCTCAGAAGTAGACTATTCCAGATGCCTCCTTATCTGATCGGATTAAGCATTGTTTGCCACAGGCCAATAGGCTGATGTATAGATAACAACATAGCCAATAATTAATACAGGCCAATAAGCAACAATGCTTGCTGAATCCAAAGGTTTTCAATAAGGTCAAGGATCTGGGTATAAATAGTCAGCCTTTTATGAGGATCAACGAAGAACATGTCTAACCTAAACAGACTCTTTGCATTCTCCCAGGGAAACTCTGCTAACCTAAACAGCAGCAAGTATTCCCATTGATAGCATTATGCTATTTAGTCTATGCAGCTAGGCAAGTCCCACAGAGACCGGATGCTGCTAAGACCACACTTGGCTCGAAGCAAGCTGTCTTGTACAGCTGGAAGAGTCATAGATCCTACCCGTGAGGCAAGCCATTAGGTGTGACTGGAAGCGGTAGGCAGAACCCAGAGTTTATGTTAAACTCCAATATTCAACTTGTAAATATTCAGTTGTATATATTGTGTTGTATATATTGTATTGTATATATTTGTACATAATAATAAATATATTAATTATAATATTTGTTTCAGTATTATTTTACATTATTTACTGTTGGTTGGGTCTGTAATCCAGACCAAACACAACACAAGCCTTTCATAAAAAATTAAATTAATAATGAGGGCAAAAGCAACTCCACTGCTAATTTGATTTCTTAGGGAATATGAGTGATGAGCACATTTATTAAATGTATTTGTTTTGTATTCATTTAACATTAGTTTGATTCCTAAATGTATCATTATTTGTTTCGATTTATAAAATTCTAATGGTTTTAATGAGCATGAAAATTATTTTACAGCTTGTTAAGTATATAGCACTAGGAATTTAAACTCATTCATCACACAAATAAAGTTGATTATGTTAGTAAAATAATTCACAAGCATTTAGAAATTATGTGTGTTACATTTGCACTTCTGACTGTGCCAATGTTATAATCTGCCAGTCATACTGTGCGGCTATCCAATAACGTTTGCTAATGTTCAACTGCGTATGCTCTCCAATGAATGGTCTGCACCGACTGCTCTCCAATGAATGGTCTGCAGGCGGATGCTCTCCAAATGAAATGGTCTGCAATCTCTCCACTGAATTGGTCTGCATCGAATGCTCTCCATGAATTGGTCTGCCATGAATGCTCTCCAAACGAATTGGTCTGCAACGAAGCTCTCCAACGCATTGGTCTGCAACGAAACTCTCCAACGAATTGTCTCAATATCTCCACTGCGGTCTCTTTCAGCTACACCCGTGAACTACATTTCCACTGGGTGCTGATCATTAACCGCCAGCACTAATGCGAGATATCTCTACTTAAAAATTGCTTACTCAATTGCGTGACTGCTCTCTATATTATACTGCCTAGTTATTACCCAGTGTTCCTATTGCTGTCTGACAACTGCACAATCAATCAATGCACTGACCAATAGAGTAACGCCTCTTATCTAGAAATATTTGTAATCAGCAAATATTTCTAGGAATTGTCGATCGCCATCACGTCAATGCACTAATTAAATTCCTCAGCTATCAGAGCGCGATCTAAAAACAGCCTTACGAATAAATTCTAATTTTTCTGGAGTGCACAAACATGTCTGCCATTTTACAAAACACTACACACCTCCCTCCACTCCAGAAAAACCCTTGTTGCTATTCCTACTTGTTTTTTTTTTCTATTCCTACTTGGCCGAAAAATATTTCCAAACTTACAGCGTTGTTATATCACTTCCGCTGTTAACGTTACTAATTGGGATTGACATTTTCACCCGGTTTCTCCGTCTATGGCTAAACTTGTAGTTCAACGTATTCGCTACTCCCAGGTTCCAAATGTGACTGCGCCAATGTTACATTCGCACTTCCGACTGTGCCAATGTTATAATCTGCCAGTCATACTGTGCGGCTATCCAATAATGTTCGCTAATGTTCAACTGCGTATGCTCTCCAACGAATGGTCTGCACCGACTGCTCTCCAATGAATGGTCTGCAGGCGGATGCTCTCCAAACGAAATGGTCTGCAATCTCTTCGCTAAATTGGTCTGCATCGAATGCTCTCCATGAATTGGTCTGCCGCGAATGCTCTCCAAACAAATTGGTCTGCAACGAAGCTCTCCAACACATTGGTCTGCAACGAAACTCTCCAACAAATTGTCTCAATATCTCCGTTGTGGTCTCTTTCAGCTACACCCGTGAACTACATTTCCACTGGGTGCTGATCATTAACCACCAGCACTAACGCGAGATATCTCTACTTAAAAATTGCTTACTCAATTGGGTGACTGCTCTCTACTGCTCTCTATATTACACTGCCTAGTTATTACCCAGTGTTCCTATCGCTCTCTGACAACTGCAACAATCAATCAATGCACTGACCAATAGAGTAACGCCTCTTATCTAGAAATATTTGTAATCAGCAAATATTTCTAGGAATTGTCGATCGCCATCACGTCAATGCACTAATTAAATTCCTCAGCTATCAGAGCGCGATCTAAAAACAGCCTTACGAATAAATCTAGTTTTTCTGGAGTGCACAAAAATGTCTGTCATTTTACAAAACACTACAATGTGTTACTATAGATTTTGTATATGCAAATACAGGTTCCAAGCATTGTGAAAACTAGTATATCATGACTGTTAATGCAAGTTAAAAAACAACAACAAAAGCTTAATAACATCTTTCTTTTCCACTTCATACAGTGGGGAAAAAAAAGTGTTTTAGAAGCTATAAGCTGTTAGTATTTAGACTGCCATTTTGTGTAATAAAATTCGTATTTTAGAAATTATAAACCTTTAGTATTTTGAAATTATAAGCTTGGTTTGATTAATTTTATATTATTTCAACATGTGATTATAGGTATATAGTGTAATAAAATTCGTATTTTAGAAGTTATAAGCTTTTAATACTTTGATTGCGCTCACCGCCATTTGAATTCTAAGGACCGGCCAAAACTACTGCTGACAAACCAAAGTGACCTCGTGTGGATTATTTTATGCCATTTATCGCTTGGATGTGTCAGTGGTGGCGGTCGTTACAATTCAAAATGACAGCGATCGTTATCTAAATCAGCACTCATTATTTTCTTAAAATAATTTTAATTCCTTACAGTTTTAACTGTCCAGCAGTCTTCTGCACAGCTATAAAATATTTAAATATATAATTACACAGAAACAAAATATTTTACTATTTTAGATGTAAGTGTAGTAAAATATTTATTTTATAGCATAAAATTATTTGAAAAAAATAATGTTTGCATTGCATAAAGTGGAGAAAGAATTATTAATTATAATTGGATATATGTCAACAATCAATCATCTTCAATCATTATCACCCACTGCAGGATGGTCTCTCCAAGTTCAGTCCATCTCTGATCTCTAGCATCTCTTTTCCATATCCCGGCACACTTTTTTATTTCATTCATCCATTTCACATATGGTCTCTTTCTGGGTCTTTTATAAGCACTTGAAATCCAGTTTATGATTTAAATTGTCCATCAATTATCATCTCTTTTAGCAATATCTCCAGTCCAACTCCACTTCGGTCTTTTAATTTTTTCAACGATGTCAGCAACACCTGTTTGTTTTCTTACTCAGGTATTGCGTTTTCAATCTCATTTCTTCTTCAACAATCAATAAATAGAGGTTAAAGAATAATAATAATAATATTTTAAAAGCTATCGTATAAAACATCAGTATATTTTAAAAGCCATCAACATATATCTTATTTTTAATAAAAGTAATTAGATTTATATATATATATTTTTAAATAAAATACTAATTATTAAACACAAATATAAAATTTTTGTTAAATAATATAATTAACTGGTGACTGAAACTGAATTGCTATTATGTTCCAAAAAACGCAATACTAATTACTGTTTAAGAAGGCATGGATACTTTATATTTAAGACTTTCCATTTAAATTAGAAAATAAAGAATAACAGGCAAAACTCACTATACGTATAGCCACACACAACAAGCTAGAGTAATCAATGGATACCAGAAGGCTTGTGCATAAAATCCCCATCTAGTGCCTACTCATCCACTATCCCCAGACTAGTTTCTGGCCTATGGCACCAAGATCTTAGGATCTAATGCAAGAACCTAAGATCTAGGTGCAGTGCTCTCAGATCCAAGGCTCCTCACTGACAAAGGCCACAAGCCAAAAACTAGTCTGGGGATATTGGATGAGTAGGCACTAGATGGGGATTTTATGCTCAAGCCTTCTGGTATCCATTGATTACTCTAGCTTGCTGTGTGTGGCAATACGTATAGCGAATTTTGCCTGTTTTAACAACAGTTATACACAAGCGTAAGAGGTGGTGGTCATGTGATGTTTATTGGCTTAAAATAAAGACACTATTATATTTGACAAATGTATAATTTACATGATCACCATCTCTTATACTAGCACATAATTGCCTTGTTTAAGGTATAATTGGTTAAATATTGAATATTTTTTAATTTATAATGTATGGTAAAAATTATATGTATAAATTACTATCAGTAGAAATAATCTGAATCTAAAATATAGTTCTTTATATGTCTAAATTTGTTATCTTTAGAAATAATCAGAATCTAAAATAAATCTAAATGTATGTTTAAGACTTTAATTCAATGCAATGTATAATTAAAAGATTAGATGCGTAATTAGAAATGTTCCTAATTAATGATTAAAAATTGCCACTTTTAAGATAACTCTAATAAAATAAGTGTATATAAAATTCCATTGCCAAATTATTCAGTCACCTTAATGACCTTCCACTCTAGAAAATTATAAAAAGACATGGAAAATTGATAGGAGAATTCGTGGAATATCATCCCAGAGAGATCTATCTCTGTAGATATCAAAATTGATCTAGGGTTCTGTTATGAATGTTTATATCTTCTTACACACATTTTCTTACATACACATATATACATGTAGAAACTTTTAGAGAGAGAAAAAAAATATAAAATATTAAAAAGACATTCTTTTAAAGTAGAAAAATAAAAGGTATAGTTAAATCAGATAAAAAAGGTTTAATGCTAAAAATAAACAATGGGCTAATTAGTACAGCCGAAATGTTGTTGAAAGAAATGGGAATAGATTCTTTTTAGATAAACGACGATATATAAAAAATAACTAATTAATTAAAAAAGGCAAAGATAATAATTAAATGCGTATATGAAGCATAAAGAAATAATCACCTGAGCGGATGTGCAGTGTACCACCCAATCATTGCTGGAATTTGCAAACAATGAATTGCCTCAGTGCTGTGATCCAGAAACAGCTCAATTAATTCTTGGAGATCTATCTGTGTAGACGGAAATATTCAAGCAGAATGTTTCCTTTTCCACAGTGACTTCAAGTGCGGAGAACTGGCTCCGAACGTGACAAGCGTCAGTTAGGACTCTTTAAAGGTCGTATTGATCTTTATTATTATGCCTTCTGTCCCTTTATAGCTAAACGTTTAAAGGATCGTATAATTAAAGTTACTTTAAAATTAACCGTTAGTCATTATCAACACACTCGTGGAAGCGTGTTATATATATTTGCACCCGTGGAAGTGCATTCCCCATCAGCTAGATATAGCAAGTTCAAATACAAGTCGCACAAACCGTTTATAATTTGTAGGCTTTCGGGTTCAAGGTAATAATTATTTATATCTTTATATGTATTTATGAACTATTAACCTTAGTATATGGATAATTAAGCCAATAAACATCACATGACCACCACCTCTTATATGGACAATTGTCGGCACCTGTGAAAGTGTTCTATGTTGTTTGTTTTTTTTAACTGCAATATAATAAATATTAATGTACTTGTTCTCAGTTGCCCAACTACGTTTATTATATTTTCTTTTAATGCGTATTTAGCTGGTAGCTTGATGACCCATGTCAAAGTCCAATCGATAATAAACCACTACTCCCAGATATTGCAGACACAATATATTTGCATTCTATCAGATATAATATATTTGCATTTTTACTAAAAAAAAAAAAATAACTACACTTTTTAATTAAATATTTAGTTTAATAATTAAAATATTGTAATCCAAATCTTAAAACTTTAAGAATTGTTGTTTTGTGCAAAATTTTAAGTTATTTAACCAAAAAAGTCGCAATGAAAAACTTGGAAAAGATTTTGGGATTCGTTATACTGTATTTTTAAAAATAAAGACAGAATTGCTTAAGTTATGATATTCCTGTAACTCTACAGATGTGAAAGGTGAATATTGAGAAAAATGAACTAACGGGTACTTGATTAGATTAGACCATAACTCTTTTGCAATGCAAATAACTAGGTTTTAATCTTTCTATTTTATCATTAGACTATGTGCTTCATCGGAAAAAAACAGTGCTTAGAAAAATTAGTGATAAAAAAAAAAACATGACTAGCAATGAAGTAAATGGATTCTATCATAATTAGTAAATGTTATGTATGCTTAGCATGGCAAAAACGACAAAACAAACAGATAATAAGTAATCCTAGAGAAATCTTATAACCCAAGTCGATAAAGATTTAACAGCGTCTGATAATATTTCACTAAGAAAAATAATAACAAAAAAAAAGTTTATAATTATTATTTATTGACACAACTAAATAAATTATTTTCTTTTGTAATAATTATTTTTTAAAAATATATGACATAAAAAATTAAGCCCGATACTGATTTTTACCCCCGCAGTAGTTTTTTCTTCATGATTGCAAGTTTATTGTACTGTGTACTTCGCGCTGAAGTTTTGCGGTTCAGTTTGTCAATTTAAAATTGAATTTCTGAGACATTTACTTTACCAAAAAAAGTAGTGGATTCAATATTAAATGGTGCTTAATTGGAATATCAATTGTGGAAGTAGTTTTTAAAACTTATTTTACACGTGATAAAAGTATTACGTTTGGTAAACTCTCCTTCCAAAATGTTAAACTTCAAATTTTATTGTCATCATAGTGAAATAAAGAACTACTTATGAATTGTAAATCTGATATAACATTATATTTTTTCAAGTTTTTTTCTTTTTTTTGGGGGAAAAACCCCTAAAATTACAGAGTTCTGTGAAAAAAATGGTGTATTGCAAATATTTTCCTCCGTTTATTTAACATGGCTTCAATTGTAAGCACCCTTGCAGTTTTATTAGACCTTGAAAATTCAGATGGTAGTTTATCATCTGGATCTGATGATGATATAGATTTATTTATTCTCAGCAATTTTTTAAAGCGTTCCAAGAGAAAAAATAGAGGAAACATTACAACTTCTATATTAAATACATACTCTTTACAAGAATTTCAAAATCATTTTAAAATGTCAAGAACAACTTTTGAATTAATATTTCAACGGGTAATTTTGTTGTCTTATACAGTATTTGCTACTTTATTTTAATATGTATTTATATAACTATTCACACATGCTTTTATAGAATACAATTTTGATACTTTAGAATAATATATGAATAGACAAATTACCCAAATTTAGAATAAAAAAATTAGTCAAAATATAATAATTAAACTTTCACAATCATTCATTATTAAGGTAGCTTTTTCAATTGCAAAGTAACAATACGTATATATATATACTAAGTTCATTTTCCATAATGTTCAATTACTTTCTAATATATTTCAATTAATTGGAATGCAGTTGAGAATTATAGGAAATTAATATATATATATTTTTCAAGTGTCATAGCATCGGCCGGGACGCTAACCCGCAACCCGGGCAATTGCTCGTAAGTCAGTCGTGCTGACCTCTCGACCACCAATGCAAGACAGGAAATTAATATATATTTGTGTTCCTTTGCCCTTAAGAAATCTGCCTTAGCAATGAAACCAGTAGTTGTGAAAGTATAATTTTTAAATTTTGACTAGTTTTTTTTAAAAAAATTCTGACTTTGGTATCATTGGTTTATTTTTATTGATTAGTTTTGATTTTACATTTTTAGATGTATAAATAAATATATACTTAGATAAGTAAGAAGGTAAATGACTTTGTCATTTAAATATGCAATAAATGGTGTGGTTCATTTAAAACTGATCTTTTGCATATTATTAAAAATAATTATAGAATTTGAAACTTAATTACACATACTGATTGTAAAACAGAAATGTTAAATATTAAAAATTTTTGAATAAGTTTTGATTTTCATTTTAGTTAAGTAGCAGATTTACTGCGAAGTGATTGAAATTTTGTTATATAATTATACAATTTTATTAAATTTGAGTTAGCTTAATCCATTCCTTGAGATTGTGTAATCTGAGTGATTTTAGAATTAAAATATCCAAGATTTATTTTATGCACTTGTTATCTACAAGAAAGATTATAAAAATTGTTTAAGCTGCTGTTATTATAAATTTGTGCCATTTGTGGTCTAATTTTTTTTATATATATATTTGTATATACTACTGGCTTTGCATGTTAAGTATGTAAAAAGAGTATTTGGATTATCATTACATGTAAGTTGAATAATTGTTCATCTGCTTTGCAGGCCATCTTTTTCTAAATTTATTTAAAAGATTTAAGGAATAAAGTTTATTTTTTGTCCAATAACCAAATGAATTTTAGTTTTCATACTTGTTATGCATCATCAGGATGGAATAGTGTTTTATTATTATTATTGTTATTTGTTAGTCTTTATTTATTGAGACTTAAACAGTCCTATGTTGGTTGGCCATATATGGCATGTTTTTCAAGTAGTAAGCAAATGGGTTGCAAGTTTCGGATCATGGGTAACCATACTATGGTTTCCATAAAAAATAAGATATAAATATAATGATAACAATTGCAAATCGTAAAATGTATATGATAATAGATATACACATAATATCCATAATTTTTATTACATAAAATTTTTTTTTAAAAAATAACAGCATTAAATATATTCCACAGGAGTGAAACAATGTGTATTTAATAATTATTAAAAAAATTTTGAGAGTAAAATAAAATTGAAGTAGTACAAGCAGAGATCCTGGGACAGATCACAGATTAATACATTCCAAGATTAAAATGATAGTTGCATTTAAAAATAGATATTTCAATCATATTCTCAAGAAAATTGATGTTCATTCTTTAGAAGAATATAAATACTCTGCTATTAATCATTAAATTTGCTAATTCGAATCTTCAGGACTGTCAGTATTGAAGTATAGAATTCTCTAAGCTTGTTATGGATACAAGTAAATCTGTTTTTGAGTTTTCACTAAAAATATGAATGAAAACTAGTTTTCCGACGATCACATTATTAGTGATTTAATTAAAAGAAAACAGGTGATATTTTATGCTTCACAGATTAATAAATTTGGACCTTTGTTAATAAATATAAGGATCTAGGGGGAGAAGTTCAATGATTGGCAAGAAGGCTTAAAGTGGATTAAAATTGCTGAGAATGATGAACATTCTCTGTATTCATTCTGGATTTTTTTTTGATGCATTGAAAGTAACATATGGACCTGAAAACTATACTACAATCCTATCAATTCCAGGAATGGCACTCTCTTATATGATGACAGTAATATTTTGACCGGGTGGAAGAATTACTTTGATCATCTTTTTAACGATGCTACAAGAATCAAGATGACAACTTTTAATGATACATTCATTTTATCTTATTAGATTTGAACAAAAATATTCAATTTATTGAAGCCAAATCATCTCTTTGTAATCTTAAAAATGGAAAAACTGCAAGGCCTGGTGAAATACCCAGAATATTAAAATATGGTGGTGATATATGACTTCAAAAATATTGGAATTTTTTAGGAATGTGAACCCTTAAAGTCATGTTGCCTGATTTTAAGGATGCTTTTTGTTTTAATTTTTTTAAAACAAAGGGAATAAACAAGATTGCAGTAATTATATCATGGAATATTACTATCTATAGCAAAGGTACTTCAAGAATTTTGTTGAAGTTCTTCCAGTTAGTTTAGGGAATCAAAAAACACTAGATATGGCTATTGTTGTCAGAGAACTACAAGAAAAATGTCAAGAAGAAAGCAGTGATTTATATATTGCTTTTATTGATTTGTTCAAGGCACGTGAATAAGTTAATTGGACAGATCTATGACTGTTTGAAATTTATTCAGATTATACAGCTTCTACATGATGGAATGAGAGGAAATGTTATTAATCAGGCATTTGAAATATGGTGTTAAACGAGGATGTGTACCTGCTCCAACATTGTTTTCAATTTTTATGACAATAGTTTTTGGAATTGTTTATAGGCAGCTTAATCAAACAGATCAATATACCATAAAGATTTGATGTAATATTTTTAATTTGAATCAATTAAAAGCAAAAACTGGATCTTGGCTTTTAGATTTTGAATGGTATTTTTGTCAATTCATAAGAGGATTTACTGTGTTTTTAATGTTTTGAATGCAACATTTTAGTTAGGATGATAGTCAGTTTGAAAATGTAAACTAGTTTAAGTACTTTGGTAGTTTTATAAATAGAAAGTTGGACTTGAATACTGAGGTACATCACAGACTCCAATGTGCAGCTGTACTTTTAACAAGTTAACAGATAAGAGAATTTTATGTCGGGGAAATAACTACTGCAACTAAATTAGCTGTATTTAGAGCTGTTATTTTACTAATTGTGGGAAGTGAAAGTTGGGCACTCTTTTAGCTTAATGTAAAGCTATTATTCATTTAATGAAACCTTTAAAAGTACAGTGACAAGATCATAAAAACCAATCAATATATTTTTAAGCTTGCTAGATGTGATACAATTGGTTCTACTATTGTAAAATCACACCTTTGTTGGATTGGACTTGTAAAGGGTGTTTATGGTCCACTTGAGCATGGTTTTCGTGAGAGAAGTAGATCATAACTATAAGAGATGGAGTATTTTCTAAAGAAGGGTTCAATTGGGAAGATATGGCAAAGAATATAATATAATTGAAGAGCAGCAATTAGACATGTTGAAGTATTTCAGAAAGGTTTTCTGCTGAAGAAATTAAACAATAGCATCCTAAAATATCAAGTAAACAAAAAAATGGATCAGCTTATTGTATAAGTGGGTGAATTTCTTGTTCACTTGGCTCTCAAAGCTTGTTTATATTTATGAACATTTCTTCTCTCTACTCTGCTCCACATATTGTAATCTTGAATTATCAGTAGTTTCCAAATTGTACTGGAATTCTTTTCTCAGACCAGTTTCTGGCTTTTGTTTTTATCAGCGATAATTTCGAAGTTTTGAACTTGGAAGCAATGCATTATATATTGAGCTGCCATTTTTAACTTCTTTTTTACTGTAAAGCTTTTAGGTTAAAATTAAGAAAAAAAACCAATCTGCCTGAATATAGTTGTATAGATCTAATATCGGGTCAGTTAGCAATTTCTATTCACATACTTTTTTTGTTATCATTGATAAAGCCATTATCAATACAACAGTTATTTAATAGATTAACAAGTGTTTCTTATCCCTCAATTCTAGCGATATAAGCTTTAGTTCGATTCCTCGTAATTAATGTCAGTATTGTTTATTTAATCACTGCATTGGTATATGTACATCACATGACTTTTTCATGAAACAAATATGTAATAAATTGAATGGATTGTCATTTAGGAAATCATACGATGTTCAGACAACACAAGTGCCAATATTGACCTGTGTTACACAGATCATAAGCTTTGTCATTCGCTTGTCTTATGATATACTGAAACATAGAAATATATATATTTTTACTGTAAAATTCTTTTTTTCGCTTTATCTCGTCCACCTTCAACTTTGCAGGAAAGCTATTAGATATAGAAATCATGTGTATATACCATTTGATTTTGTATTGAATTCTTTCATAATATGTCTTGTCTTTATTCACTAAGATAAAAATTATCAAGGTTTATAAAATTTTAAAACAAAACTTTTTGTTTTATTCTTTAAGTAGTTTTTTTAAAATTGTAGGTAATCTTGCAAATAATGGATGCAATATTGGAAAATCCTAAGGTCTGTAATTAGTTATAATCTTTTTCACCTATTGGTTATATCTGTGAGTAATGTTTTTCATCTGTTGGTTATATTTTAGATCTTTATGTTGGAATCTATTATTAGTTTTATCTTCTCTTGACAATTCTTCACAAGGAGAGCTTGTATATTTTTTTCTATCTTTATTTACTTTATTTTATCTGTTTTACCATACTTTCTTGTGTTTATATTTGATTTTTTTTTTTGAAAATAATATATTAGAGTTTATGTTTGGTAAGTGATACGGAATGATATTAGAACCAGCTGTTCATAATCATGTGAACAATGAAACATTTCAAACTGGAAAACGTTGAAGATTACAGAAAGGCATTCATTTGATTTCTGGGAGTTTAATGATTTGATGATAGCTAACAGCAATGACTATCAAACAGTAAACTAGGAATTTTATCAGTTTCAGTGATGGGGGTGGTTTTGTGTCAAATCAGATAATTTGCTTCACTTCATAATTTATGATGGTTAAAATATTGATTGGGTTGAAATATGGTGCACAAATATCACTTGATCTCCTAGGAAATTAAAACATATACTCATTACCTTTCTTTCTGTGTTGCAACAGTCAATTCATCTATTTTATTTGCTGCTGTACATAGAGGCCAAATGCTAAAACTGACAGAATTTTATTCCAGATTACTCATTATTGATAGTCAGTAACTTTAAAGTATAGTATCAAGACTTTTGAAGCTTTAAAGCCCAAACTAATTTTTCTAGCTTCCTAATATTGTGATCCAAATTAGAAGGTTGTTTTAATAGCATGGGTAGCATATTATTTATAATATGTCCATAATTCTCTTACACAAATGAAGCCAATTAGTCAGAAACCAATGTGATGTGATGTGATGTACTATGACTTCTCCTTATACGGAGTCAGGAATCTCTCAGCCACTTTAACTTCCCTTTCCATTCCCACCCTAAGTTTTTCCATATTCTTCTCTATCCTGCTCCATCTCATTTCCACAGCGTAATCTTTGTCAACTCCATGGCATTAATATCTAAATCCCCCTTATCTTTTCCCAAACCAGCATAAAGGCCAATAACCCACTTTCTGTATAAACACTTGTTTATATTTATTCTTCCACATCTTCATTATGTGTACCCTTTCTGCTTTCAGGCATTTGCATTCAATCAGATGCCTAATATTTTCTATGCCTTCCTTACACAACTTGCAGATTAAATCACCCACATTTTTCCATTTATGTGTACAGTATATTCCTTTGTTGCTAAAGATCCCATTCAAGCTTTTAAACAGTAAACTACTTTCCTTGCTATTATCATAAATTAATTTGCACCCAATATTGTTTACTTTTATATATATTTAAACTCTTTTTACTCTCCATACTAGTTTTCCATCTTCCAACTCCCTATTCTTTATTAATGCATCTATTCTTTTCCATTCCTTAACACTAGAACACTCAACAATTCTCCTAACACAATCATCCCACCTTTTGTATAAGTATACTGACATAAATTTCTTTATTCAAATCTTCTGCATATCGCATTACCCTTTCTTACCCATCTTGTTGCTTGCCCTTTATTCTTAACCCAATTAAATACTATTTTGGCTATATCTTTTTATTCATAAACTGCAATCTACCAAACATTTTCATTTTGCTTTGCCATCCACACATCTGCATCTAATGCATGTCTTCCTACTTCTCTTTGTACTTTTTGTAAGTAATCTAATACTCCTTTACTAACACATAACACATCGTTACCATATATTAACCTTGCTACTGCCACTCCCTTTCATACAATTCAACCTACATCATACTTATTATATGAGAACGCTTAATTTCTTTATCAATCCCTTTCTTTTTCTTTGCTTCATTTATCAGTTTTTTTTCTCATTCATCCAAGCAATTTCTCTGATTACCTAAGATGATTCTGAAATAGTTTTATCTATTCACCATACTTAACTTTATATCTCAAGATAAAAATTCTCTGTCTTTTTTCCCCCAGTATTAGTCATCATTATAAATAAATTTAATTTCCGTCTTTTCACTCACCCTTATGCATATCGTCAGCATAACTTCCATATCTTCCCTTCTTTCTGTACACAAAAAGATATCCACAACTATACTCCCTTGCCAACTATTATTGGTATCTAGCCCTCTTCCTAGTCTGTCAATTGCTGTCTCCATTTCTTTCAAATACAACAAAAACAAAATAGATGACATAGGGCATCCTTGCCTTAATCCCACTCCATTTTTAACTAATTGATTCTATATTCCCTAATTGATATGTATAGTAATTATTTTCATATAATTTCTTAATAATATCCACTAAAGCTCCATCTTACCCATAATCTATTTCTATTTACTCTCATACGCCTTCTCTGTGTTTATAAAAACCATATATAACTGTCTACCTGTATTCCTACTTATATCCATAAGTTGTGAAACTACAAATAAACTATCTCCTATACACCTATATGATTGAAAACCTCCTTGCATTTCTCCCATTTGTATAAATTTTTTCCATCGATTTTGCAATCCTTCCAGCCAACATATCTGAGAAAACTTTATATAGCACTGACGTTATCACTATCGGTCTATAATTGTTTAACTTTCTATGGTCATTACCCTTTCCTTTAAATAGTAGCCTTACTCTTGTATTACTCCAATTATTCGGAAAATCTCTCTTCTGTGCCATCTTATTAAAACGATAATAATTTTAATTTTGTCCTTTGCTCTAAATTCATTACCATCTCTGCTGCCCATCCATCCAAACCTCTTGCCTTTCCACTTTTCAATTTTTTACCTGCCTCATTCATTTCACTTTCTGTAAACCTAATATTCCCATTACTATGTGCTTTCAGGTTTGCTATCATTCTGTCATTCACATCTAACATCTTTTCTATATCCATTACATACTTATTTAAGATTATCTCTAATTCTTCTCTAGAGCTACATTCTATTCCCTCATCATCTAGTGATACTATTTCTCTCTCCCCTAATGTATTTTCAAAATTTTTTACTCCCATCTTTTCCAGTTTTATTAACATCCTCCAACAATTTACTACTCAATTTGATTCTCTCTCTATAATTATCTATTTTAGCCAACTTTTTTCCTAAAAGTACATCCCATTTAGCATTACCATCTTTTTCACTTTCTTTGTTCTTAATAGCACACTTATATTCACTGCATGCTCCCCCTCCCCTTTTACACTTTTACTAACTCCCACTTTCCAAATTACTTTTATTCTTCTGAATATTCTCACCTAAAACCCTATTTCCCATTTCTTTCCATTTCACCACACCAGTCCTTATAATCATCCCCAACCAACTCTTTCATGGTTTTTTCAAGTTTAATTTTATACTCTTCTAACTTATTCTTATCATTCACACTCCATCCACATCTTTCACTATCGTTTCTACTTTTATTATTATTTTCCATCACATTACTAACCATTTCTATTATAAAGAAGTTATGATCACTATTACATACTCTTTCTTCATTATCAAACACCTTGTGTATTGTCCCTTATAAATATTTGATAAATTTCCAATGCTCAAATTCACTCTCACAAAAATCCTTCAAAAGCTGTCCATTCTTATTACTTATATCAATCATCAATTTCTTAACCATGCCCATTCATATCCGCTATAACCATTATTCTCTTCTCCTTTTCTTTGAAACTGTATGTCCTTAACAAATTTGACTATCTCCATTGGTTATATACATTATAGCCACCATCCATTCCTGTCTTTCTAACTTTATCTTAAACCACAAATGTTCTTGACATTGAACAGTATTTAAATATTTTTTTGATATAACTTTTATACCACCACCCCTTTTTTTCTTTTTCTTTTCTATTTATAACCTTCCAATATTAAGTCTTCCAATATAGGTTTTTTTACTGCTAGTAACTCGAGCTCTTCATTTTTAACTGCTTTCTTTAATTTAAGCCACTTTTCTGGTCTTCTACCATTTTGCATATTCAAATACCCAACTACTCTTATAAATTCTTTTGACTCTTTCTTCTCCATTACATTTATAAATAACTTAGCATTAATTTTACAGATCCTCTCTACATCTTTATATCTAAATCAGCTACCCTTTGATTATTTCACACATCCAGTTCATTCTCCTTTCAGATAACACTGCCGTTTAAACCCAACCCCCCTTTATAAGTTTCCCAAACTATATTTCTTTATAAATGAAGCTCCCTAAAACTTCACTTTCTTGTTTTTCTAAGTGCAATCCATCTTTACTACAAAACTCCTCTTTCCAATAAAAAAATCCCACACATCCACAAACATGACATCATTTCTCTCGCACAGTTTTTTCAATTTCTCGTTTATAGAACATGCCCTATCTAACATATATCTCTTGTCAAATCTTGGTAATAATCCAATTATTCCCACTATTCCTTTAATCTTACTCAAATTTTTAATTCTTAATCAATTCTATGTACGCATTCATTACTCTGATGGCTCTGACAAATTATTAATATCTATCATAACATACACATCTCTACTCCCTTGCTTTTTTTTACTTCATCTGTTACATCCCTAATTCTAACTCCAGGCAAACATACTCTTACATACCGATTTCTATTTTCCCTTGCAATTATATCTCTACATTCTCTAATTGAATCTCCTGTCAGTACTGTCTCTGTCTACTTTCTCGGCTTCATCCATAACATTCTCTACCACCTTCTGGACTTCCTTATCTACTTATCATTACTATTCAATAATTCTTTCATCTCACATTTCATCTCTAACGATTTTAATTTTGCTTCTACATCCTTTACCTCTTCCTCTATCTTGCTTATTGTTTGGTTAACCATCTTCATTTTACTTCTAATATTTCCACCCATATCTCCCCTCACTCCACTAAAATCGTACTCTATCCTATCTTTCTCAATTACATTTTGCTCCATTTCTCCTTTCTCTTTGAACTATCTACACTTAGACACCACTTTTTCACCTGTTGTAGAAATATATTAACATTACATCTAATGATCACCATCTAAATCATTTTATACACTCACTACAGTATAATGCATCTCTGCATATTTTAGTTAATAATGTAAGATAAAGGGGAGGCTTACTTCATAGCGGAAGACTCCTTCGCCATTAATTGCAAAGTATCATATTTTGCTGTACCACTCATTTGCATAAAGTTTGCATATTGTACATACATAATGATTCCTATGAGTGAATCATAACAGGCTATGATTATGAGAAATATACTTTCTCAAAAGTGCTAAGCCATTTTAATTCGTTAATTATCATTTATTATGTTATATGTGTGTTGGCACAATTTTATTATTATAATTTGATAAGCGTAAAATAGAAATCTGATTTATTACTTAAACATTTATTGTAATAGTGATATTAGCAATTAAGCCAATGCACATGCGCTTTAAAGATAAATTATAAATGAATACTCTTTCTTTTTCCAAACACACATTTATTATAAATTATAATGTATATTAAATTAGTTGAACTAAATGATAATTTATTATTAAATACTAATAATTGTCATACAGTTAATTGCTTGTAAAGGTTTATGATGTTTAAGAATCAAAGTGATAATTCTTTTCAATCTAGCAATTTGAGATTATTTTATTCAGTTACGAATTGATCCAGGAATTTAGCTCTTGAGTTCGTTCTTTTATTCCAGAGTAGATATAATAATTATTAACTATTACAAGCTTTGAGTACATATACATAGCATGTACTTATTATTAAACTTAGAGCAGCAAAAACAATGTGCAGTGATACATAAATGATCTGTTTTTTTCCAAAATAAAAATTAAATAATAAATGGATTATATTGTGACAGGAAATTCATTTTTTTCGATTGTTATTGACATAGTCTAATATATTATCATAGCTACCTTAAGTTTTTTCTTTCAATTATCACACTAATTTCTTTGCTTGGGATTTATTAAGGATTATGTATTTCACACTAATATTAGAATTCTCAAGCAAAGAGTTTTAACCAGTTGAAGTTTGTGACACGCGCTTCAGTGAATGTGTCGGAAGTTGGAGTATCATTTCCATTTTTCATGTGCCTAAAAAAAATGAGATTGAAAGTTCGCAAATTTTTACGCTTACCTGATAAAAATATTGAAGATTGTTCTGTGCGGAATTAATTAGTTGGCAAGTTTAAATTATTGAATAAATTAGTTAGACAGTAAAAACATTGTATTTATTGTAGATGCAGTTTAATATGCTGCAAGTAACGTTAAATTTTTATTTTTATTGCAGATAATTAGATTTGAATTTTTCAGAATGTAAAGTCAAAGCAACGTAATCATTGATGTTTAACTGAAACTTTTCATTATTTATAATAAACAATTGCTGCTCTGAAACTATTCTTTATTAATTCTTTGGCTACAATTGGATCTTTGCTTAGCTGGCATTTAGTATTACATGATAAATCAACACAAACGAAAAAATCCTTGCAATATGTTGTTCCTATTTTTAAAAATAAACTATATCACATGAAGCTATTTATGTATTAAAAAGATCTGGGTGTATATGACATGATGATAGATGGATTCAGACTTTTAACATGCCTTTAGTGATTGGTTTGCAGCCAAAGCATATGTAGTGTGAAAGATTAGTCTTTATTTTTCATTACGCAGAGGTGGTGATGATAAAAATGGGATCTGTGCTGAAAGAGTTAGTTTCTCATTTATTGCGTACATACATACCTATATACATACATATAAAATGTCTATTAATTAAAAAACTATTGCAATAATAATAAAAATAATAAATATAACGGTAATTAACTATTATATAGTCTTTCAATCCACATAAGTACTTTCGGTTAATTCCTTAACCTGCCTCAACTGCCGTTAAGACAGACTAAGGAATTAACCGAGAGCACTTCTGTGGATTGAAAGACTGTGAATAATAGATACTTACTGTTATATTTATTATTTTTATTGTAAATACCTACGTATACATGCATGCGTGCATGCATGTGTATGTACATACACATAGATTGACATTTTTTTTTTCTTTTTAGATCTATAAAGAAATCATAAATGCACCTGGAATAAAAAAATCAATAGCTCAAGCAGAGAAGGATCTTCTAATTTGTCTCTGGGTTTTAGTAACTCAGGAATGCTTTAGGTAAGGAGGAAACATTTTTAATTTTTACATTCTTGATAGACTGTTTTTTTAATAAAAAAATTATTTTAATATTAAATACTGCTCTGTGCAGTTTAGCTTCATGATAAAAGTGTTGAACTAGAGGGGTTCTGGATCTATTCTCAGTTAAGCGGAATAAAAAAAGTGCTTGATCTTTTAAATGGAATCACTGTGTTTCAATCCATTTTCTGGTGCTTGCATGCTATTTGACCTCCTTAGCTGCTGACTGTACAATTTTTTTTAATGTTATTTTATCATTCATTTATATGGTGTGTTCCAGTGAAAAGATGACTGGTGGCATTTTCTCTCCAAGGTTCCAATTTGCCATATCTAAATTAATGTGTTACATGGTGATATAGTTTATATTATTCCCGACAAAAATTTTAAGATGCTAGTATGTCTATCAGTATCTTTTGTACTTTAATTCATGATGTCATGTGTAAGTCAATATATTCAATAAATTGATTATAAATTCCTGCTAAACTTTAAAAAATGGCACTAAATATTTTATAAATTAGGGTTAGGGTTAAGTATTGAATGTGTGATCTTAATGAATGAAAGATTAATACTGACTCTAAGCCTAACCCCAATTTATATTATATTTATTGTTATTTTTTCAAGTTAGTAGCAATTTATAATTGATATACTGAATATTTTTTTCAATATTCATAATCAATGTCAGTGTCTGGGATTATCCGTATATACTGTATCTTACTTTAATTCACGATGGAATCATACACTAACAAATTTTGTTTGAAATTAGACCAAACTGCTACTTAAATGTTTGAATGATTCAGGTTATGTATAGCAATGAAATTATGAGTCATAAGAATATTTTCACATGGTTTGCCAGATTTCGCAATGGCAGAGCGAGCATTGAAGATGATCTCTAAAAACACTGTTATGTTTCCTGTCATAACTTTTTGTCCACACATGTTAGTTCCTTAAAGTTTTTGTGTTGAATAGCTAAATTTATTACATAACACATGAATTAGAATTGGTACTGCAGCCATATTGGTGAGAGTCCAATTATTTTTTGACTGAGAAACATTGTATCTCTAAAAGTTATACTATTTTATTAAAATTGGAAAGGAATAAAAATCCGTATGTTGCTCTTCCACAAAATAATAAAATAATAATAATAATTTTTTACAACAGCTATATAATCAAATAATCATTTTATACATAAAATCTTTTTTCAGCATCGGGTTTGGTGCCCCTTTCAAATGTTGTATAGATTAGTAACATTTGAAAAGGGCACCAAAGCAGGTGCTGAAAAAAGCTTTTTATGTATAAAATTATTATTTGATTATATAGCTGTTGTAAAGAATTATTATTTTTTTGATTACTATTTTATTAACTTATGTGACACATGTTTTTGATTAAAAATATATTTCAAAGTGCAAAATTTACTTTTATTTTTTGATATTTTTATAGAAGTGTATAATAAGTTTTATTATTTTGTAGATCGATTGCACAAAGATTTCAAGTTCCGGAAGGATTCATATTTAATAGTACTGTTCAAGTTTGTAAAGCTATAGTGAAGACTTCTTCCAGGTATATTTCTTGGCCTTCCGGCAGCAGAGTTAATGAAGTTATTGAAGGTTTCCAGGCAATAGCCCACCTTCCTGGTGTTCTAGGAATTATAGACACTCTTCATATTAACACAAAGTCTTCAGTTCATTCGTCCTGTAATAGAAATATACTGCAAGCAGTTTGCAATCATAAGTAATTTTTTTTTTAATAATTCTTACTTCATTTTATTTATTGTTTAGAAATTAAATTAGCTTATATTTGTCTTTATATAAAAACAATTGACACTAATTGAAGAAATTGTAAGTTTAGTCTCTTTATATGTTAAATGTGTACATAAAATAATCCACCCTTTTTTTCCGTCTTTTTTTTGCTTTGGCTATCTTATCTTAAATACAAATATCAATAATTTTAAATCATTTCAAATATGCGTTTTATATCGAACAAATTTTTTATTTATCTCCATACTCAAACTAACAATTTCAACTGTTCAACAGTGATCTTCAGAGCTATATTTTCCTTGGCAAAAGTATTTTTGGACAAGGAAGATATAATTTGAAGAAGGCTGTTGGACAGTTGAAACAGTTAACTCAAATAAGATCATTTTTAATATGCAGTTTATACTAAACAATTTCTTTTTCCATATTTATTTCTGTTAACAGATATATATATAACTGTTTAATAGCCTTCTTCAGAGCTATGAATACCGAACTGTTTTCTTTATTCATTTAATGTCATTGATATAAATGTGGGCTATAGCAATATTAAAAAACTATTTAGAGTATAGATTTTTTTTTTTTAAAACAGCAAAGTATTTGCAAATTTAAAGGAAATTTGGTACAAGTTTCGGTCAGGGAAAAATTTTTTTTGTTACTTTATTAAAACAGTATGTTATGCTATTGTATGTAATTATAGGTGTTCATGGTTAGTGTGTATCATAACTCTTAAGTCAGAGACTTAAAAGTAATAATTCTGATACTGAAAACCATGAATGGGCATATACCTGTTAGTTAGATTACTTATAAAAATAAAATCATGTATGCTTTATTGTTGGATCTATAAAAAGAAATTAAATATTTTTTTTTTTTGATCAATGTTTTTAAATGATGAAATGATGTTTTGAGTTGGTGATATGCCCAATAGCTTTTCATACATTTGCTGTGTTACAACTTACCTTCTGATATTTTATGGAGTATGATACGAAAGAATAGGCAAGTCACTGCAAGCAAGAGAGATGACTTGAGTGCACTTGTAATATTCTTTTGTTGTAATATGTAATTAGATATTAGCTCATTCAATTTACCTCAGTTGCAGAATGACATACTCAAAAACTAAAGATTCATGGATACTCATCCAATCATTGACCTCCTGATCAATTAATTCTTTGATTATTAAAAAGTTATTTTGATGTCATCACTGTTCACTGAGATTGACAATGATATATCTCCACCAAATTTAATCTATATCTTTTACTATGATGAACCTACAGAAATGTAATATGGCAACTTTTTTTTTTCACACCACAGTCATTAAAGATATTCGCCTATATATTTTTTTACCATTGATAATATCAGTTCAATAGTTATCCACCCTGATTGGTTAATTAGTTCTCCTCATTGCAGTACAGAGCCCTTTGTAAGCGTGAAAAATTAATGGGCATCATCACCCTATTGTTTGGCTTGTGACTTTCATCATTGAGAAGATTTGAATTACTTGCCACAACACATATGGTGATCATCTTTAATTGCTTTATACTATTAATGTATTAACCCGTAATTAAAAAAAAAAACATTTTCAATCCCAGCCATTTTTCTCATGTACGGTAATTATGCAAATCTAGACCAATATTTACATATATAGTCATGGCTTCAGTTTTTATGTTAATTGTGAGCAACTTCTATCCAATTATTCTTAAAAACACGTTGAATGTAAATAAAGAAAATTATTATGTGACTTTCTGGTATAGCTTCTATGATTAATGCAATACAGAACCTTTTACCCAAATAAAATTTTTTTTGAAGGAGGAATTGTCCTTGAAACATTTTATTCGTCAACAAACTACTGCTCTACTAAACACTGTGATCCGTCAATAATAAAATTATCTTTTATGTTTACTAAATGTACGATTTTATACACATTGAAACAATTCAAAAACATGATTTTCTGCCAGATGCCAGATTCATCAGAGAGATGTTTCAACCAGTCACTAATTCTACAACTAAGAAGCAAAATTTAATCATTGTCTACGATAATTTTCCATTATTAGCTTTCTTTAACATAATTTATTAAATATAAATAATAATATTAAGTCATATGTAGATTCACTACTGTGCAAATTCTTCATTCATCTTTTTAAATGGTTTCAACAGTCTTTGATATAATTACTTAGGCATATAAATATATCACATTATTAAACTATATGGGTACAATTACAGTTTTTATATTTAATATACATTATATTATATGTATTTACTCCTGTTATATTTTAATTCAAATATAGTTTTATACATATTATTTTTAAATTAGATCTAAAATTAATTTAAGTTGCATTTAATTCTAAATTTAACATATCAATTTTTTAAGATCTTCTATATATACCATATGTATATATTTCAAATATGCATATTGCTAAACTGCAATAAATAAATAAATTAAACTAAAGTTTAATTATGCAGTTAGCCTAATTTTCCATGATATTTGTTTATAAACTTTGACAATTGATGAATGATATTGAGATATGAAACAATTCTTTTGGAAAAGCTGATTGGGTAGTTATACAAAATTTGTAAGGGAATTTGATTGGTTGATATTTGATGTGTGCACATGTATATCTGGGCAGAATATATAGTTTTAGACAATCGTTTATTGCTGATACAAAATAAAATGAAAAAATTAATGAAGAAATACTCTTATAATTTAAATATTTGTAACAGGGCAAAACATGTACCAAAAAATAGTTACTGTGTTATAACTTGTATAAAATTATATAGCTCAGTCATTGGTCACACTATGCCATAACAATATTTCCAATAAAAATGTATTTATATTGTCCGCTACACTTATTAAAACCTAATGTGGTCAGTCTGCATTTAAAACAAAAGAAAACAAACAAGATCATCTGTTCAAATATCACCAAATCTATTCATTACCCAAAATAAACTACAATAAGCAGTTAAATCAGATATCACTGTCCTAAACAATGATATATGCTTATGATATTCATTTCATTTATAATTGAATAAAACCAAAATTAAATTATTAAATAACTAAGTTCTGATATATGTTATCATATAGTAATATATGTTTATATTAAAATTTATTGAGATTCCCTGCCTAAACAAACTACTTCATAAATAATTATGATAACATTTTGAGGATATTTTACAATCTTACAACATCTATAATATTTAAATAAAATGAATCAATTTTATATTGAGTTTAATAAAATTTTTAAATAATATTGACATATCTATGCTACACCTTACATCAATGTATTATTATTACTTAAATTATATATATTGATGAAATATTTAACAAGAATGCACTATCAATGAACCTATTAGATAATCTTGTATTTATAATATCCAATCATATTATATCACATATTCAGTAGGTTTTCAATGAATATTACCGAATCACAATCACCTAATTTTATCCATCTATTTTAAATTTTTTGTGAATCCATTATTAAAATGAATTTTATAACAACCAAACCGTATAAAACAATTATTGGCGTTTATTCTAGTCAAAGATAGCTATTAAGAATTTAATAGTTAATTAACTTTACCATACACCTCAAATAAGTTTAAAAATAATTAAGGCAAATCGTTCTGACAATGTCAGAATAAAATCTGTTACTGTCCTTGTAAATGAACAAGATAATCTCTTGATAATTAATCGTGAACTAATTACATTACTTATATAATTGATGTTAATTTAGATAAAGTAAGCAAATATTTTAATATAATGATTATATAAAGTAGTTTTAATTAGACTTAATAATAATCATATAAAAAAAGAATATATACATAACCATATTTCACTTACCGATATTGGTTTGATTTTAGATTAAAATTTAACAATCAAAAGAAAAATGTTTTTCTTTATATAGAAGGTTCATCTTATTTTAAATTTATTGTCACAAATTATTTTGCACATTTATAAAATAATTAGACAAGTTTATTAGATTTCAATTAAAATTAAATTTATTGATTTATAATAAGTGATTAATAATATAATAAAAAAAGATATGAATGTAACTGATTAAAATGGTAACTAATTAATAAGTACAGATGTGAGCTGCTTTTAATGCCTACTATCTGATCGATCTTACTTCAATATTTTTCTATCTGATTATCCGTTACCCTCTAATAATTTACAATAAATATATGTGAATCATAAGAGTATGTTGTATGTCAGTGCACTGTATAAACAGCAGGAGAGATTGCAAGGTATATTCTTAAGGCTTCAAATAAAATACAATTAAAAAAAAAATATGACTAAATAAAATTGATTTTATTTATCCACTAATGTAAGTTATAAATAATCAAAGTGACATGAAAATTTATTGCATTCAAACTCTTCTTTACAAATATCTTTAAGTTAAATTTTAAATAAAAAATTTAATATTTGAAAATATTAAGCCATGAATTAATTTATATCATCAGATAAAAGTTTAAACTTAAAAAAAAAAAAAAAAATCTTTCCACCATTTTATGAATTAAATTCTAAATGTACCCACTGTTTGTTCATAAATAAATCTTATCTGTTGAAATAAAGATATCTTTTTTGTTTTTTATTATAAAGAAAATTATATAACACACAACATAAATCAAAATTTTTTTTGTTTTATTTTGTATCGACAATAAATTATTGTCTAAATCTGTAGGGCAATTTCTTTTGTTTCATTACAAATGCTGACCAAACCAGTGGAGAGATAATGGAGTAGAAGGTCAATTTTATCACATTATTAATATATACTATTCATTCTTAGATCTTAGGCACTAGGTGGTGATTTTATGCACAAGCCTTCTGGCATCCATTGATTACTCTGGCTTGCACTGAGTGGCAATATGTATAGAGAGTTTTGCCTGTTTTAATAACAGTTATAAGCAAGCACAAGAAATGGTGATCATGTGATGCTTATTGGCTTATTACAATATATACTATACATTCTTATCTAAATGTATGTTAACGATTAATATCGTAAACTATAAATAGAAAACAAACCCAACATTTACCATAGTGCAATATAATATATTGGCATTGCTTTTCTTGCTTATATTGTATATAGTGGTTATATGAGGAGTGTTGAAGTTCTGGTTGTAAAAAAAATGCATGAAGAAAACATTAAAATTTTGCCAAAAGAAACTTTTGTATATTAAGTAATGGTCGTTATTATAAATTAAAGGTAATACTAATATGGCATGATACACAGAGAAAATACTGAAAACATTAAAAAACCCAGGAACAATGGATTATACCTATTTTTATATTGTAATTTATATGTTATGGAAGTCTTCCTATGTGTATATATATATATATGATCACTAGATGGAGCTTTACCAATAACTCCTAACAAGCTTTTGTTTACATAAATGCTGAGAGAGATAGAATTCAATATCTCTTTCGTTGCCTCCAACCTTTAGACCATGGTTTCGAGCTAGTTGGCTCACGTCAACCTAACAAGCTTTTGTTTACATAAAAGCTGAGAGAGATAGAATTCAATATCTCTTTCGTTGCCTCCAACCTTTAGACCATGGTTTCGAGCTAGTTGGCTCACGTCGTCTAAAGGTTGGAGGCAACAAAAGAGATATTGAATTCTATCTCTCTTAGTGTTTATGTAAACAAAAAGGAGTTATTGGTTAAGCTCCATCTAGTGATCATAAAATGCAAGCTAAGAGCAAGTTACAAAATTTATAACTTTTGTTTATCATATATATATATTTGTAATATGTCAATAAAGTTTTTAGGTTTTCCATGTATGCGTGTTGTTATAACTAGAATAAATTAGTATTAAAGGATGAGAGCAGTTCTTCACTCAAACGGCATCTAGTATAAATTTGATTAATTAGTGATTAGATGCATATAAAATCCCTCCATTAGTATTTAAATTTTTTTCCTCAGACCTGTTTCTGGTTTTTGCCTTTATCAATGAGGCTTGTGATTACAGTTGAGCATCTTTTGTCTTATACTGTTTGAGCGGGGTTTAGTGATAATGCATAGGGAAGCCTAAAATGTACTCTATCATTTACTGTGCAAACCTTTTATTTATTTTTTTTAATATATATTTTCAGTAATGTTTTCACTAGTTGTTACATTAGCAGAGATGGTTCCAAGAACAACCAGTCAGTCTTTTGGTCATCTGATCTGTTTCTGGAAATAGAAGGTAATATAGATATATTTCCTCACAATTCCCATCTTCTCGGTAGTGTAAGTTATTGTCTTCAGCCGTATTTAATGACACCTTACCTGGAATCTAAACCTTGTACAGATATGCATATAATGTACAACCAGGCTCATGCAAAAACACGCGCTGTTATAAGGACAACTTTTGCATTGCTTCAAGGACGTTTCCTGCGCTTGCAGCACCTAGAAGTATGGAGAATTGATATTGTACCTCTGATAATTACAACTTGCTGTATTTTGCACAATATTTGCCAACTACAGCATGATAATATAGAACAGTCATTAATTGCCGATTATATTACTGATTTGGATTTTGAAGTTGCTGATTTGATAAGCGCTTCAGGGTACGAGAAGCGAGACCATTTAGCCGCTCTCATTAAACAATCAAATCAGTAACTTATTTATGCACTTAATTCTATCATAGTCATTTCATGTATTAATTATTGTTACTATATTACATCAGTATGTCATAAAAAAATAAAAATTTCTAGATATGTCTGACAATGATTTGAATCATTCAGTCTTCAATAAAAGTAAGCTATATTCTAATCAGACAGAAAATTTTATGTTTTAAAAACTCAGATATTCAGATGTGTAATAAAAAAATTATTATTCTACCAAATGTTTAAATAAAATATACATTTTTATTTTATTTTATTCTTAAAAGTGATAGTTGTAAGTACATTAAAGAATTTATTTTAAAATGTAAATTATGCATTACATTTACCAATTAAAAATTAGTTTCTAATGTCACATGATTAGAGAATCAGTTATGTAGATAAGTTCTAGATTTATATATTTTTTTATGGCAAACTGATAATTTGATCATGCAGAGATAAATTTATTGCATCATATTTGTTGAAATACATCACTGAAATTCATAAACTTATATGTTATATATTTATATCATGGTAACAAAAGATTTTCATTGATTAAAATATGAAATTAATTTTGGAAAATACTGTTAGAAATTCTTACGATCAGTAATAGAACAATCATCATCAAATAATATTTATTAGTCATTCATTAAATTAGAGATTATCCACATAATGGATTTTAAGTTAGCGATTATCCACTTAATGAATAAAATATTCATTAATTCTCTTCAAAGTTTTTAAAAAGAGTCTGATTGGCAGACACAAAAACTTGTCTGCAAAAGTGGATTGCTAACATTTTTTGATGAAATCTCATTCATCTTGTTATGACAGTCTTTTAAAACATCAAAGCCTTAAGGCGAATTAGACTTCATTAAAATACTGTTGACCCATTTCTATGGAGGTTTCAATATGTCTTCGGATTAGAATCTTTTTAACGAATCCAAGCTTCTTTTTTGGAGACTAAACAGGATTCTTTTATAAACTGTTTATAAGAATTTCTTAATACACAATAGCTCCCCAAAACTATTTTAATTTCATATATACACATTACACAAATTTGCTTTATAGGTACATATTTTTATTTATATACACTTTTATACATATGCAAAAATTATGTGATAAATATGTTTACATGAATTTTATTTTGGTGATTCCCAAGTATATATTTGAAATGCATGAATTATGAATTATATATAGATCAAAAAGCATATAAAATAAGGTTTTTAAATGACGTAAATGTAAAAAAATCATAGAATTTTAATATATTTTTGTCATTGATGTTATCTTTTATATTTATTTATTTATTTTTTTATAATTGTAATAATGTTTAAGATATTTGTTTTAATTTGTCATTTAGAAACATAAAGGGAGTCATTATTTTATGATATGTTAAAGGGAGTCATTATTTTATGATATGTCTATTATCAGAGCTCATAAAAGTTTATAATATAGCTCTAAATATAATTTGCTAATAGGTAAAAATTATGTTATGCAAATATACAGGTATTGATAAATATTATCACTTAGCCATAAGAATGTTATGTGTTGATACATAAATCTGCCTTTTACACTAAAATTTAGTATAGGCACCTTTATGTAAATGAGTAAAAGATAATATTAATATATATTTGACCTATACACATTTAACAGCAAAATGAAAGAAACAAGAGTTAAATGTTTGTGGGGCTTGACCCAACTGAATTCTTGCACTGAAAAATTTTCTATTTCTTAACTTTTTGTATTGCGTATAACAAAAATTCAAAAACTAAAAAAATCCAAAGCTTTTTATTTTAGCTTTAAATATTTACAGTTTCGACTGACCCACTGTCTTCATCAGAACTGCTGCTTGTTTGAATAAGACTGCAAATCTGTCAGAACTATAAGCAAATAAAGCTATAATAAAACGCATTGTAGTATGTAAATATTTATTTTTTACGAAAAAATTTAATTATTATTATAATGAAGTTGGTAAAAAAAGTATAGTTATATAGTTTTTTGCATTTGGGGATTGATGATGATTGACTACTAAGTGATGAACTGTGTACATCGATCTTAATTAATCTGGGATATGTTTTTTGCATCTTTTTAACTTTTTCTGCTGGAAATCAAATCCACAAACATTTAATTCAGTAAATCTTTCATTCTACGATTGTATTAATTATGTTCTACTGAGCAATTATTCAAACACATTTGATAATATGAAGAAAGCCAACCCAAAAGTAGATTTACACTCTTGATTAATTTTTTAAATGCATTGAATCGAGGTAAAATTATTTTTGGGCCATTCTGTACTTTATATGATTGATAAATTTGGGAAGCAGGTTTATTAATTCTGAAAAATTAATTAAACTTTACCACTGTATTAAATTCTACAGGGCAATTAGTAGAAATTCAATCACATTTGATAATATGAAATCCGGCCCAGTAGATTTACAAGTTCTATTAATTTTTTAAACTATTTTTGGGCCATTTTATACATTAAATGATTGATAAATTTGGGAAGCAGGTTGATTAATTCTGAAAAATTAATTTTTTTATTATTAGAGTATTTACTCTTAACTGAATACATATACATGTATGCTATTTTTTTTTTCTTTGCAATAATGGGAATAAGCTTAGAAAATATCATGTGGAATACATTAGGGCAATATGCTTCATTTTCTTTTGTTCTCCAGTGTATTAGATTGGCATGAGTTTTTCCTATGCTGATAACAGGATTTCCATTTTCCTGGATGATATGGCTTTAATCAGAGTAATATGGACTAAAATCGTAGTTTCCACTTTCCAGTTATTAATATGGAATTTTTTAGCTTAATTGTTATTTTTTGGGAGCTAGTAATATTTATTAAACTTTTAAAATTTATTAATTTGAACATTATTCATTATGTAGATAGAAGAATTTAGTGTAGAGAATATTTTTTTTTCCTAATGTAAGTAAATAAGCATTTATTTTTATATGACGCTATGCATACAATTGTATATATTCAAAGATCAGCCTTTCAAGCTAATTGTGCATGCGTCTTCTTGTGTTGTAGAGTGAAGTATTCATTTATTATTTAACACTCGCAGAAGACGCATGCACAATTTTCCTAATATAGTAAAGTATTATTTTGATATAAATAATTTTGAAATATTTATTTTAATAATATTCATAACTAAGAAAACCGTAATAAAGTAGTACCTGAATATTTGGTCATTTTAAACATGGGCTGTTATATAAAATAGAAAATCATATAACATTAAAAGTAAAATAACAAACTTATACTAAAATTCTGACTTAACAATAGTTTCACCTATTGCACAAACAGACCTTCTCAATTGAAGGTAAATTAAAACGTAACATTTAAATATAACAGATTAACCATTCCTATAATTCATTTTAAATTCCAGTTAGCTTTAATATCAAAGAAAATTATAACATTGATTGCATCAAAATCAAAAAGACTAATCATTAGAATTTCTTTGACTCTTCTTTACAATTCATTTTTTTTTGTAAAAGATAATCTCTGGCATAGTCAAATAATACATTATGACTACTATTAGATTCATGAGCATACAAAGCTGAGTTAAGTTACCCATTTTTAACTCTACTTTTATGAAAATTTAACTCATTAATCTTTACATTTAAATAATAATCCAAGAATGTAATAAAGCTGAAAAAATATAGATATTACATATTTGAAATAGTAAAAAAGTAAGATTTTAATGTTGTGACAATTTCTATATTTCTTCATAAATTGTAAATTTTAAAACGTAAATTTTTATTAACAGGTTGTTTCCATTTCTTACAAAATTTCCAATTAAATAGTGTGTGTGTGACATGATTTGCTTAAGATAATTCATTATTCCAAAGCATCAAAAAAATAGGGACATTGATATCTTTCATTTTTCTTAGAAACCTCCTTTTAGGTGTCTAGGAATAATAAAGAGAAAATGTTGAACATAGTTTTTTGTAAATGGCAAAGATAAAATACATGTATAGCTAAGCAGAAAAAAAAAAGTTTAGATTTAATGAAATGTAGAATTTTAATAATAATAATGTGATTTTTATTGTCTGTCTTTTCATTTTTACCTAATGGTAAGATTTTATTGTTAGGTAGAATCCACTGCGATACAGCTTTTTTGTAGGTTGATTCAATACCTTTCATTTTCATCTTTGCAGAAATATCTTGAGGTGTTGTAAGTGTTTCGGGGGTGCTAGATCCAATCATGTCATCCTTGTAGATAGTAACTAAATTTTTGATCTTTTGGGACTAACTGGCCCAGCCCATTATTCTTTAGACCGAAAGGCCTTCTGTTGAATTGGTATGATATACCATTATATCGAAATGCCCTGTACTTCTGGTCGGCCGAGCGCAACTGGATCTGCCATAGCTGACAGTCAGATCCAGAGTGGAAAATATTTTTTGACCCTGAATTTTTTTACTTATTCATTAATGCAGAGGTCCCCAACCTTTTTGCACTTAAGAGCACATTCTATAATATCGGCCATGTGGCGGGCACCATTTATTTTTTTCAACCAGGTGACGGGCACCATTTATTTTTTCAATGTAAATTTATACTTGGATAATGTTAATAATATTTATAATGTACAAAAAAATATTTATTTCAAAAATAAAATTTTAATATATAATTAACGTTTATATTTTTACACTGTAAAAGTATAGTATGCCCTACAATTTAATTACAATATAATACAATAATTTATAAGAAATTTTAAAAATTAAATTTATTTGTATCAGATAAATAATTTTTTATCATGTTCAGATAGCGGCGGGCACACGTAAAATGGTCTGCGGGCACCATGGAGCCCGCGGGCATAGGGTTGGGGACCCCTGCATTAATGGGTGGCAGAACATTTTGATCTGGCCGTGTGATCTTGTTCATCTGCTAGCATCTAAGTTCATTCTTATTGCTTCATCTTTTTTATGATTGCTAAAGGATTATTATAATATCCCACTCCTCCATTTGGGCTAGTAGTTTCTCTACATTAGCCTTATATTAGTGTGGCACCAGATATGATTGTGCCTGATATTGTGTCCCATATGTAACCTTGATTCCATGTTCATAACCTTTAATAATTCCAGGTTTGTCTGAAAAATTGGATTTGTACTTGACTAGTACTTTCAGTGCCCTTTCCATCCCCTCTTCATCTTATTTACTAATTTGCGACTCTATTAAAGGTCTTCCTGTGTCAAACTTTGTGTCGCATATTCTTTGTTGCTTTGTTCTCATTCATGACATAAGATCCACTATTTCTCTCGCAGATAATCCTTTTCTCTTTATAATCGATCACGCATCCGATTTTATGCATAAAGTGGACCCCACTATGGCTTCATGCACCAAACCTTTTAGAATCAATAATGTGTGATGTATAGTTTTATCCTATTTTGAGCCCAATTGTGCTTTTTTTATTATTCGCTAGTGTTATTTGAGTTTTTCACCAGCGGAGTTTGTATCTCTATGGGTTGTCCCTTCATATGTTCAAATATCATCTCTGACATTACAAATATTTGGCTGCATGAGTCCCCACAATGTCTCTATCTCAATATTGTTTATTTGCGTAATAATTTTCGGGCATTCTTGCAATGTGTAATTAATCGTTCCCTGTCCCACTCACAAATAAGTTATCTACCCTTTTTTCATCTATTGTTGATCTACTTATTCTGTTTCTCTTTTTTTTATTCCTCTTCTTACTTGTTCTTTCAATTCACTTATCTCTCTATTCATTCTGTTCTTCAATTCTGTTACCTCATTTAGTATCTTTTTTTTATTAACAGTCTCATTTCCTCTTTCATCTCTTTTCCCTCTTTTGCCATGGTTAGATTGTCTTTACTGTTTCTTAATTTCATATACTTTAAATGCGTATCTATGTGTAACAATGTCTTAAGTTATTTTTTATGTTACAAGGTAATTGATGATAAAATAAAGTCTTAAAACAACTATTTCTCTGCCAAAAAAAATATAAACTCAATATTTTTTTATTTCTCTTAAGAATGAATATGTATGTGCACCCCCTCTCTCTTGTCACATTTTTATCCCCCATTTATATATATCTTTTCCTATGTTACCAGATTTCAAACAATTTTATTTATATCTTTTATTTCCGATTTATTATTATCCAAATCATATGCACTACTATTTTGTTTTTTTAAAAAACTTTTAAATCTTATACAATAATTTTTTTTTTAGTTTCACATGTAAAACTCACACATTTATTCGCTGGCTTTTGAGGCCTCACGACTCTGCTGCCATTGTACCATTTACAGGTAGATTAGATGCATACATTATACAGAATAATGTGTTAGTTAACCAAACTATGTAAGATTTATTCTGTTCATGTGTGAATTCGATATTTCTAAAACACAGTTACATTTCCTAATATAATTGACCTGTTTCATTCTGATTTGAATTGCCAGCAGCATTAGCTTTTTATTTGTTTAAGTGCGTGCTAGGGTCTGATAGAGACCCACTAATTCACATCGCATTGCATCCCATTGATTCGAAGCAAATAACTAAATGTAATATTGTAGAAAATTCTCTTTCTTGTCACTTAATCTATTATATTAATTTTCCCCAGGGCTTGATTATTAATCGAGCATATTGGCATAGGTAATTTATGTTTCTCAAACATTTTTTTTTAAAATAAAATTTAACAAACTAAAATTAAGACTGTACAATGAAAGGGGGGTCTATTAATGATAAATATTTTATTAAAACCAAGTAAATGATTGGATGCTAATTATGGATTATTAATAAATAGGAAGGAACATACACATATTTAAAAAATACTAATCAACTAATTCAAACAGTTCATATTACAATTACCTTCTTCAAATTCTCTAATAAGCCATCTATATAATACTACGTTGGAGAATAGAAAAGTGAATATCTCTATTTGTATTGGAAGCTTATAGTTAGGGTTTTGTGCCTCGAGGTTATGTTGATCATTGATTATTGTACCATGCATATCTTATCATGAAAGGCTCCATCGTATTTAATTTTGATTTTATTCTGGTAGTATTTTCACATTTCAGGTCCGTAGTAAGATAAGGCTAGACTATAAGCTTTTGGGTGACTTGTTCATGAGAGATGTCAGCGAGCACTCTGGTTTTACTCACTCATGATAAATTGGTTCAGCTAATTAATAGTCCTGGATGGAAGCATTTTATTGCAGCTTTGAGAAAAAACCAGTATTTAGCCCCTCTTGTCTTGTCACTCCATGCAGTACACCAGACAAGAGCCAGCAAAAAAAAAAAAGAACTCCATTCCGAAGTTGTCCGCTTCTTTTGTACCATGATCAGTTTGAAATCTCCGCGCATACTATATTTTCATCTTTTGTTTTCTTATCAGATTACAAGTTGATAATCTGTATTCTTTTTTGCTTTCTAGCTATAAAGCTCTTTTTTTCCAAATTCCTTCTGTGCCATATTTAATTATCAGTAAAAGAATATTACTCTGTATTCATTTGCATTTAGAATTTCTTTCGCTTACCTGGATTAACAATTCGTTTTCATTTTAATTTTTTTTTTTAATCAAATAGACAATACAAAACACATAAACAACTTTTATTGTATGTATATAAAAATAGATTATACCAACAAAAATAAAATAAAAACTAAATTGTGTTTTTTGAACTATTTCTAATTTTTAATTTCTTATTTGCCTTTAAATATTACCAAATGCCAACCCTCTTGTGCCTTATATATATATATAGAGTACAATTCTAATATTTTCATGGATAAATGATGATTTCATATTATAATTATTTTCGGGATATTCCGTGTAGTAAAATTACCAAGTAGCTGACATTTCTCTACATTGACAAGTACCTTCCTTGGAGCGTCCTCTTTCTCCAATCATAGGAATGCTTGTGAGATTTAAAATTGTTATTTTTCTTTTTTTCTTTCTCGTATTTAAATTTTATTGGTTGAAAAGTTTTAAAATATGAAATCATACAGTACAATATATTTAACCGGGTGGGATCTTTAGATGATCGAAATAGTAAACAACAAATCTAACATGATGTTTGATCTTTAATAAAATAATATTGTGAAAGCAAAATTATAAGACTTTTTTATACAAAAATATGATACACTTATAACTTATATATTTGATCTACACCAATGCAATTTAAATATTGCTCCACCTCAGCTTCTTAGGCAGAGAAGAATAATGCCCAGAGGGCGCCTGTGACTAAGCCAGAGCTATATATATATATAAAAAATAAATAAAATATCCGTTAATTAAAAACAATATTGTAATTATAATTGAAATAATATTTTTAACGGTTTATAAACAATTACAAACAATCTTAAAATCCGCAGAAGTACTTTCGGTTACTTTCTAACCTGCCTCAACTGCCATTAAATTCAAAAACCAAAAGTGGAAGCAAACGTCATCAATTCAAATTCCACGAATCTCGTATTTTAATATTAGAAGCTTGTTGATTTATTAAATGCGTTTTATTCCTGTTTATAAAAATTGCCTCTTTAATTTTTCTTTTACTATGGTTTCTCTCTTCATGAAGAATTTTCATATTTTCAAAATTAAATTTAAATTTATATTTACATGTTTTTTCGTGATCAAAGAAAACTGAAGAAGGTATTAAATCATCATTATTTTTATTTTTTACACGCTTATATAATAATTCATGTTCCTTCAATCTTTTCTCAATACTGCACCTAGATTCACCTATATATGACAGCATACAATCACAAAAAATTTGATATATGACATTACTTTTTTGCTTGACAGGTATGACATCCTTCGAATTATTGACTAATTTATTAATATTGTTTGGAACGTAGAATGAAACATTAGACACATTCTTATATAAATCCTTAAAAAATTTTACTTGTGGATTTGAAATAAATGGAATAGATATCCATTTTTTATTATTAATCTTCATTTCTTTTAAATTATCATAATTTTTTTTAAATTGACATAAAGTATTGTTTATTTGTTCCATTTTATAACCGACATCAGTCAATTCTTTGGCAAATATCTCAATATTTTTTAGTTTATCACTTTGGTAACGACATAATTTTTCATTCCAAAACAAAAAAGATTTAAAACTTGCCATCTTATGCATCATTGGTACTTTTGATTTACAATTTATATATCCTCTTTTTTGCAGTGGCTTAATTATTAGTTTATAATTTAATATACTGTTATCTCTTGTGATCATTAAATCTAAATACTTAATCTTATTGTCATGTTCTTTTTCAATAGTCCATTTCAAGCCATTCAACTTATTTAATTCCTCTATAAGCAAATTTATACTATTAGTATTTCCACAAACAAAAACATCATCCACATATCTTTTGTAAATTTTAATGTCTCCAAAAATACACATATTTAAAATACTACTCTCATATGTAGATAAAATGAAATTGCAAACTTGTGCAACTACAGGCAATCCCATAGGCCAACCTTTGGTCATTTTTTAATATTGACCTTCAAAAGATGCAACAATGTTATCATTAAAAAATTTTAAAGAATCAATGATAAATTTTATTGTATATTTACAAATATTTTTACTTTTTAATGCATGTTCAATTATTTTTATGGAATTCATTCTATCAATAGATCCATACATTTCTGTAACATCCAATGAAGCAATAACATCATTTTCGTCAATAATTAAATTTTTAATACTATTTACAAAGTCAAACGATGAAGCAATAGTATTATCCCCAAATATATATATGCAAAAGATTTGGATAAAGAATTTATATCAGTATATTTATACAAAAGATGGGATGATTGTGTTAAGAGGATTGTTGAGTGTTGTAGTAGTAAGGAATGGGATAAAAGAATAGATTTATTAATAAAGAATAGGGAGTTAGAGAGATGGAGAAATAGTATGGAGAGAAAAGTTTAAATATATATAGAAATAAACAGAATATTAGGTGTGAGTTAATATATGATAATAGTAAGGAAAGTAATTTATTATTTAAGGCTCGAACGGGATCTTTAGCTACAAGAGAATATACATGTAAATGGAAAAAAATGGGTGATTTATTTTGTAAATTATGTAAGGAAGGAATAGAAAATATTAGACATTTGTTAATTGAATGTAAATGCTTGAAAACAGAAAGGGTACATATAATGAAGTTATGGAAGAATAAATATGAAAGAAGTGATTATACAGAAAGTGAATTATTGGTTTTTATGCTGGGTTTGGGAAAAGATAAAGGGGATTTAGATATAAAGGTTATAGAGTTGACAAAGATTATGTTGTGGAAATGGGATGGAGCAGAATATGGGAAAATTTTAGAGTGGGGAATGGAAAATAAAGTGGCTAACAGGTTTATCTGGGCATGATTGCTGAGATATTCTTGACTTTGTTTAAGGAGAAGCCACAATACATCACATCACATATATATCATATATATAAGGGCACAGACCTTCTTGGCGTCATCAACGACGAATTAAGATTGGCAGAAAAAGTCAAAGTGTCAGCCATGAATAATTAAGATCGGCGTACACGTCATTTCGGGCACGTCATCAATGACGAATTAAGATTGGCGGAAAAAACCGAAGGGTCACAGGACTAATACGTAAGTACCTACCATGTATATAATTGGGACCACGTTTGAAGTGCACAGACCTTTTTGGCTGCCTAATTTAACACATCATTCAAAGCTCTTTTTGTTTCGGAGTAAACCCTGGGCGCTAGTTAGCTACAAGAACTAACGGGTTTTGAATGATGGCAAACTAATTCAATGCCTAAGATATCCCAACTATCTCAATCAAAAGTAATACAATAATAAATTGTTGCTTCAATTAGTGGTAAAAAAATTGACCGACAAATATTACGTTTAAAGATAATTTATTTTAACTAATCACTTATTATTCTAATGTTTAAAGTCCTTTTATAAAAACTTAATTAGTCAATGATAATTACATATTGACCACACACATTCTTAATTTATACACTAAAATAGAATGTAACAAAGCATTAAATAATAAACAGCATTTAACAAATGCACATCAATAGTTCTTTATGCATGCTATAGAGTTCATTTAGTAACTGACTCTGGGAGGCTTCAAATTATTGCAATGGCTACTTTAATGCCAGAAATAGAAATAATAAAAGTTACTTATTACCTATAGGATTTGAATGTTAACTTCTTGCTGGTTGTTGCTTCATGTGAAAATCTTTCCAAACGGTTGGATTTGAGGTTTTTTCCTTGAGGCGGTTTAATGTTTAGTATCCCATGGTGATATTTTTTAAGACAGTTCAATATCCATAGTGGGTTTTTAAGTTGTTAGGCAGGCATCACTTTTCCGGGCAAATTGGCTGTTTCCGTCGGACTCAGGCTGGATAAGAGTCATATGATTCTAGTGGCTGTTAGCACTGCATTGTCCTGGTAAACACCGATTCTGGATACATGATAGACTCACTGATTGATTGACTGATTGATTGAATTCCACTAATTGACCGATGAAAAACCGGACTATTTAGGTGATGACCTGTTGTCACTTTGTTAATTGGTTTTTATGTTCGCCAGCTATATCTGTTGTTAAAATTCCTCCACTGTTTTTGATTGCATTCCTTTGATAAGATGTTAATCCTGTTGTCAGTTGGTAGCCATAGCGAATTTGTTGTTTTGTGGATTTTTTAATTAGTAGCCATTGCAAATTCTGTTTTTATATCACTTACGAGCTATACAATTTTTAAATCTTTGATAGACATTCCAATTACACGCTTTCATTTGTTTTTTTTTTTTTAATATTTTTAACATGCACACATTTATCACTCGTTATTTACGCACATCTGTATTTCTAAAATCAATTCATTATAAACGAGATATTTTAAATCTATATAAAAGATTTATATTTTAAGCTTTTAGTTTAGACTTTTTTTTTCTGTAATATTTAATTCTACTTTAAAATTTTCTAAGTTAATTTTCCTCCTCCTTTCAATCAATCTTGAAACTTTTATAGATCACTTTCTCTTCGCGATCTGCATTTTGTTTAAACTAACACTAATAAAAAACTTTAAATTTTTATAAATTTATTTATTTCAAACGAAATATTTTTTTTTGTTTATAATTCAATTATTTACAGACAACTTATTGATTTTATTATTCATTATCAATTTTAAACTTTCACATTATTTATGCGAATATTTTATTTTTTAATAATTGTAAACACAATTTTAATGAATGCTCAGTAATGTTACATTACACCGCCCTCCGTTTGAGAGTAAAATGCATCATTTTTGACCATTTTATCTCTAATAACTTTAATTATTAAATCTTAAATATTTACATGAATTTTTATTATTTCTCTAAGTTTACTTTCTTTATCTAAAACTATACATGCCAAAGGCAATCTTTTTTGGTTATACTTTTCTTCTTTTTACGCTGACGACATTGCTTCCAATAATCCTGTACTGGATGATGACTTCTGGGACAGCACTTTTTTGTGATACAGGGACTTTAAACGACACGGACGCAGAGTTGCTAGCTTAAACCGATTTACACGCATTAGACGAAGCTTCATTTGCCCGTTTTTCTACCAAACTTTGGCAAAAGAAAAGATCGCTGCGAATGGCAGGATTCCTCGTGTCCAATTTGACTTACGTTTTGGAAACGAAATATGAAATATGGGACTCTCCCCCAAAGAAGTGATTTGCAGTCTACTCTGGTTCCCAGTGCACATATTTAAAGAGAATGGGGACTCTCCCCTGAGAAGTGATGCCTGACAGTCTGTTATGGGTGCTGATTTCATCCAGCCAACAGCTTTAACTTTTCCTTAAAACTTATTACTATACTTGCTACCCTCCTTTCAATTAATTGCAATCCCTTATACACTCCTAACTTAAACTTAGATTTATATTACTTATTAATCTTACAATATTATTTTAAATTCATACGAACATTATCTTAACACATTTATACTAATCTTACAATATTATTTTTAAACCATTTCTTTAACTTGCGTGTATTCAAATAAAAAAAAGATTAATTTATTTTATTACAATTCTTTATTATTTTTCTACAGATATTTTATTTATTTATTTAACTTGATTTTATTGATTTTATTTGGACTATTTATTTACGAACTTTTCTTAATTACTATGTGCGTGACAGAAAAAAAAATCTTTTATTCAGTGAAGCCTCCATTATTATTATTCACAAAAACAACCTATTATTTTAGCTTTAAATAACAGATGCTCTGATTTAGGTTTATCACCTACGTCAAAATAAATATTCAACTCATCCGTTTCCGGTTCTTTATTTCTTTCCTTTACTTTAACATTCCATCCATTTACTAACAATTACGTTCAGTCAGGTGGCTCCCTTTTATGGACACTGATCATTATACTGACCTATTTTCCTATATCTATCTATAGGCTCCCTAGTCAAATTTTCATAGTCTACCCGGGTCAGAAATTCTTCCATTTCTTCCACCATCCGACCATTACTACTATACCGGTCAAAACATCCACCCAACAACCTTAACTCGAAGTCGGATTCAAACCCAGTCTAACCAAAGATTTTACTCCAGACCAAACTGAATTCAAACCCAACTCACGAGCTCAGATCAAATCAATGGATGACATGTGTCGATGGTACCATGACTATGCGCCATGAAAGTAGCTCAACGGATGATGATGATCTCCGAGACCCCTCATTTGACTCTAATAACGTATAATAAAATAACTAAGGATATTTATAAGTCAATTCATATATGTATGTATGTTCGGGTTTCCAATACAGACAGCAAGCATTAATATTAAAATAATTATTGAATAATAAAGAAAGTTAAAAACCAAATGTGTTAATAAAATGTTTAATAATAATAAATATTTTGTTCAACTTTTATGATTAAGATTGTATAGATTACCTCTAGTCTTTAAAATGGAATTTATAATTTACAATAAGAATGGCAGTCGTTATATGCCAATAACTATTACGCAATATTATAGGAGGATTATACATGTCTATGCCCCGACAAGTAAATAAAGGTAGATAAAAGTATTTGGCTTTGACAGAAATTATTATTCTAATTCTAAAAGAAAGAATATGAGATTCATTTTCACATTCGTAAATCAATTCACAAGAGTAAGATAAGTATTTAGGGCATAACATTAATATTTAATAGAAAACTTAATTATAAATGAATATAAATTGTTCGACTTTAATAAAATCAATTCATCACGATTTACGAGCATGAGAGCGGACTTCATGAGCTATAAAAATGAATATGAAAGATAATGGCTTGTCGTGATTTAGGTAGGAGGGCGGCTTGGGTTTTACAAGTCTTTCTGCCCTATCAAGGGGACGTGGAACACAGGGAAAGCCAGGCCGGGTCATAGCCGTGAACCTTTGTTGTTCCAACATAAAAATGAGCATGTGAGGAAGTGATTTCTTCCTAGGTAATTAATGTAATAATAATAATATCACCGAGGACAAGCCTATGAGGCAGGAGATGGCTCACGTCAGCAATGTTTGGAAAATGATAACTTAATAATCATCGTGTTTAAGTAATAAAGCCCAATTTATATAAGGAATGCTCTACGTAATGATCTGATCATGTTGAAATAAACTCAAACGAGCTTTAACTAAAAAGTACTTAACGCAATTATAAAATTATATTAATTATACCCTAAATATCATGCCCTCCCTGAATACTAATATAAAGTATAAAGTTTTCTTAAGAATATATTGACATTAATTTCTTTATCGATCTTTTTGCAAAACCTTTTAAGATTATGAATATGAGTAGATAAATATCTGTAAACTAGACAAAAGAGCCGGGAGCATAGGTTAGAAACTGAGCTAATAATTTATTATTAGCCATTAATAAAAATAGCAAAATTGTATAAATCCTTCAACTCAACCATTAATAGAACCATCTTAAATTAGCTCCAATGAGCAAAAATTACTATCAAACTTAAAATTATTATTTTCATGAGATACGTGTAATGAAAGAAATTATTGTCAAGTTGAAGTATTATTGGCATATAATCAAAAATAAATGATATTAATAATCATCTAGCAAATATATAATAAGGTTAGATAAACTAACTGCCGTCATAAGAAAAAAAGAAAGTTAACATAATACTAATTTTAAAGATATAAACTTCTTTTCTTTTTCTATCTTTTCAAATGTATTATCAAATTTATAAAGTCAAAAACTTCACATAAATATATCGGAGAGACTTTCTTTTCAAAAAATTTATTGATATACATTATATAAACTACATAAATAAAATATAAATATCCAACGTTTCAAAGACTAGAGCTTAAGATAGAGAATTACTACATAATTTAAGATAGCATAAATAAAAAGAAAATTTTACAGTAGATAGCTTAACAGGTGTTTTAAGTTAAAGTTCAGAACTGGCCAGAAAGTTGCGATTCAAAAAGAAAGATGTTACCCGTCCTTCCATGGCTTGTTCCTTAGTGTACACGGTAGAGTCTGATTTGGTTGAAACGTAGGCGCGCATTTTCATTTATTTGAATAGCATTTTGATCGACTCTTTCAGGTTTTGGCAGCACGATTGGTGTGGAAAAAGTTTAGTTTAGCAGCTACATTGAAGATCTTCTGGGGACTTCGGGCCCAGCGGTCAGATTCCCTGAAGTTAGCCCCTCACCATGATGGAGACATTATATAGGTTCATAATTTAAGACCCACGTAGCTTCTAGTAGCACTTATTTCAAAACAAATATGGCTTCTCCCTCTCCAAACTTTTCCGGGCTATTTATACATGTTCTCTGGTTTCCCGCCTATACCGACTCTCGATACCTTCAGGCTAAAGCTTCTTACCATATCAAAGTTACAAATTTTTGTTAATTGATTTTAGATACATTCCCTCGATAAGGCTTTCAAACTCATTAACTTTGGAATTCATTTTCTAATTAGAAAATGAATTTGTAAATCTGAAAAAACGATTTTAATTAGGAACCATCCTAACATTTTAAATTATTATCTTTTTGCTAATTAATAAAACTTTCCCCATTGTCTTTGGGAATGGGCGTTCTGAAAGCTTATCGAAAGAATGTAGATTTTAATCACAGAAATTTGAACAAATTGGTATAAGTAAAATAAAACATTCCGATGCAATGAAACTTTATAACGAATATATATATTTAATTATTTATAAATATATACGCACAATCCACGCAGTTATAATATTTATGTATTCATGAATAATTTTATCATGAATTTATTAATAATATTGATTAGTTTATATATTAAAGTAGTTGGTTTTAACATATATTTATATAATACTGTTTTTTATTGAAACTAGCCTGTATTGAACGTATAAAGTCCCATTGCATTCGGAAATTTACGGTTAGTACTAGGGAGAGAAGTGGGCTACATGTGAGATATTATGAAGCTAGGATCGTACTTAGATCTGACCGCTTCACTATTTAGCATCATTTGTTGCACATGCATTGGCATGTTAAGCCGGATTGTTCTTATGATTTGATCATCTGACAATGGGAACACCGTTAATGCCTTGAGTTTTGCCTCCTGTTTTAAAAAAATTGCATGAGTTTCTCAATGGATGCTGGGATATCTTTTAGATATTTTACAGATTATGTCATCCTGTCATGCTTTGCTCCTAAGATTCTTAAGATGGCATGCCTATATTCCTCAAATGTCTGTGATTTAGCATACTGGGTGTGCCACCAATCTAAGGCTGTTCCTTGAAGATGACTACTAGAAACTGTGACTTTATCCCCTTCTTGCCTCTCCTGGATTTGAACCAAACTAGTTAGACTCTCCAAATGTTTTAACGGACTCTCGCCTGCTTCCGCCTTGAATGTCGCAATAGTAAACTTTTTCTCCAGGAATCTCTTGGTCGGTCCCTCCAGCTTATTCTCCCTATCATAACTTATATTTACGTTCCGTTTGGTCTATCTTACATTCTAGACCCTTGGTTATATCTATACATATCTTTTGCACTTTTGAGTTTAAACTATCATCGCTTTCTGCTATGTCAAAAGACGGCCCTTTCTAATTTTTCCATCACTTCGTCAATTCTTCGTTCTACTTCCATCTGAATGCCTTCTTTCTTTACCATACTTAATTCTTTCTGTGACATTCTAGCTATGTTTCTTCATTCCTGGCACGTTTTTTCTATCTGTATTATTTTCATTTCCAAATTGCTATACCGAACACTACCTTGTTCTACTTCAGCTCTCCCTTTATGCTTTCTTCCACTATTACCCTTTCCTGACTTTCTTCGTTCAAATTTTTCTCTACGATGTCTGGCTATACGATTTCTCTCTACTTTCTCCATTATTTCATCCCTCATTGCCTTCATTTCTGTAATCATTTCTTACTTTGAGTTCTTGCTGACCTTGCTTGATATCTTGTATTTTTTTTCTCAGTTCAGCTTTGAACTCTTACTCACTTTGCTTGATTTCTTACATTTCTTCTCTCAATTCTTTGAACTCTTGCATTTCTTTTATCATATTCATCATCATTTTTATCAACATCTGTATCTCAGATATCGCTTCATTCTCTTACTCTTATTATTTGGGGATTTAAAAAAAATATCGGGCTTTGTTCCACCTCAATTTGTTTATTAAATTAATGCTTTCGTTTAATACAATTTAATCAACTCTTTGTCCTTTTTCTCTACCCTTTCTTAATGCCTTAACTCTGCCCAAAATACCTAACTGTCTTTAATTCTCTCTTTTCATTTAAAGAAGAAAAAAAAATTTCGGTCAATTTTTTATTGAAATTATATCACTTTAAAATATGAAATTTAGTAGTTTTTAAAATTTTTATTTCCAAACAAGAAAAATATTTAATTAACTGTCATTTATGATAGTTCTGCACCCACGTTGGGTAAAGCCAATTAACAGGGTGGCGTGTTTAATTAAATCACTGAGGGAGGAAACAAAATCTGTATACTTTTATTCTTTAATAAAATAATATGAAATATAACTTGTAAAACTTTTATACAAAATATGATACACTTATAACTTATATATTTGATCTACACCAATGCAATTTAAATATTGCTCCACCATGGCTCCTTAGGCGGAGAAGAATAATGCCCAGAGGGCATCTGTGTCCAAGCCAGAGCTTTATATGCCATATGGTACTTACATATTAGTCCTGTTACTCTTTGGCTTTTGCCGCCAATCTTAATTTGTCGCACTTCGATTTCTTCCGCCAATCTTAATTAGCACGTCATCAATGACGAATTAAGATTGGTGAAAGAAATCGAAGTACGACGAAAATGTCGGGAAAAAACAGTCATTTTTCTTTTACAGTAACCCCACCCCGCGGAAAAAACGGTCATTTACCTATTAAACCCCCCCCCCGAAGAAATCGAAGTGTGATGAATTAAGATCAGCTCAGAAAGTGGAAGAAAAAAGAAAAAGGTCGGTATTATGTAAAATACCCTTCCGTGAACATATTACAAAGTGATAATCCGCCATTCAATTTCAATAACTATCGCAAAAAGTATTTCACCATCAGCAGAGTAAAAACTACAAATAATTTGTAATCATTTAATGGTACACGCTATTAATACAAAAACCTATAAAATTGGCCAATTTCAACTACATTTGAATGTACATGGAAAAGTATAATTAAAATACAAGAATACTTTATAAAACATTATTAATGAAAACATAAAATATGCACCTCTAAATCACTTGCCGTTTCATCATCAGTTTATTAGCCCATTCGTCTGTGTTAGATGCGAACCTCATTTAAACTGTAATATATGCAAAATAAAGCTACATACAAAAGAACGCTATAATTAGATAGGATTGAGAGAATTATTTTAATTCGTATGTGGATATATAATCCAACCTATATTTATAATGTATATAGGGGTGGAGTGATTTAAAACATTAAAATGTATTATGTTGTTTTAAATTATTAAAAGATGAAAAATATTTTCCATCTTTTAATATTTTAAAACAATAAAAAATAAATAAATATAAAAAATAAATTAATAAATATTAAAAGATGAAAATTTATAACATTAAAATGTAGTATGTTTTAAAATTTTAAATAAATTAATACATATTAAAAGATGAAAATTTAAAACATTAAAATGTATTATGTTTTAATGTTTTAAATCATGCCACCCCTATATACATTATAAATTTTCAGCTTTTAATATTTTAAAACAATATAATACATTGTAATGTGTTAAATCACGCCACCCCTATATACATTATAAATATAGGTTGGATTATATATCCACATACGAATTAAAATAATAACTTTATTAATAAATTGATCCCCGTCATTACTTAACATAATAAAAATATTTTATTAAAATAATACGCGACACTAATAATAATATGCTATAATTTTATCAATCCTATCTAATGCGAGCTTATGAAATTATGAAACTAAAAAAAAAAAGTATTGGAGCTTATAATTTAAATTTTACTTACGTGCGAGCTTATTAAATTATGAAACTAAAAAAAGAATTAATGTTCTTGTGCTTTTTAAGTACGGTATCGTACACCCAAAATCTTTCTTTTTGAAAAAAAAAAAAAATTTAATAAATGTAGTTTGAAATCTATTTTTAAATTATCCTTTCAAATTTAAATTCCAATTAATTTTTAGTCTATTTTTATCTTTTTAATTTCCATTGAACCTGCTTGCTTACAGCCTATATTTTTATAACTATCCAACTCCGCGTAAGACATATTTCAGAAGCACAAATATTAGCTAACGACGGAAGTGGTCAGTAAATAAATATTATAATGGGATAAAGTTACTAGTAAATAACATGGGCATGGTTTAGCATCAGATATTATTAAAAAAAAGAGCATGCATTAAATGTTTCTGATGGTGGTCATTCTGTTTCAAAAAGGAAAACCATGGCTGTAGCAACCTAGAAATACTCCCCCCTCCCGTACCGATCAGTGTAACTTCAGAAATTCATAAAATCGATGAAATTCACCATTTTTTGAAGGTAATCACCATAAGTAGAGTAAAAACTAGAAATAATCTGTAATCAATTAATAGTACATGCTATTAATGCAAAAATCTATATAATCGGTGAATTTTAACTATTTTTGAAAGTACATGAAAAAGTAAAACTAAAATATAAGAATACTTTATACAATATTATTAATGAAAACCTAAAATATTCGGTATATCAAATATTCGCATATATGATACTTACTCTGTAACATATAACGGGAAATATTCGCATATATGATACTTACTCTGTAACATATAACTGGAACAGTCGAAAAGGGGTGATGAAGCTTGTAATTTAAATTTCACTTTTTTCCTCCGAAATGAGTCTCACGTGAACGAGATTTAGCCGAAGAAATGTAATATATGAATGTATTTTTTAAAAGAAATTTAAGTAAAAAAAATAAAAAATTTATTTGACAAAATACATAATAAAAATGCCAATGCCTTTATTAGTAACCTATGTTGGTGGTTCAATTATTTTTAAAATCATCCAATATACAAATAAAGGCATCTTCGTCTTTATGATACCTGCGTCACATAAACTCGGCTAAATAGGAGTCCAAATATTGGCGAGCGGTGCCCCGTTGTTGTTTGGTACTTCATTTCGCGGATCCCCAAAGTCTTTCAATATTCTGTGTTTGGACTCCTGTTTCAGGATTAACCAAATTATATTTATGATTGACCCTGAAATGGTCGTAACAGGCAATTCTCAGTTCTTCCGCCAGTGCTTGTCTTATAGATAAAGATGCCATTGGATGGCGCCGTATGGTCCCGGGCCGTTGATTATAATTTTTCTGTGCTTTTTTTGTAATGCGAAAATAAAAGCAAAACAAAATCGTCTTTTATAAATATTATTTTTTATTAACGTATACAATTTAAATGATAATAATAAATGTAAAATAAAATCAACAAATTACAATTTGATTCGTGTTTTTCTATCGTATATTTTTTTAATTATGTTATGGCTTTTTTTTATCAATTTTCTATCGGATATTTTTTTACTTGTGTTACGGCTTTTTTTTATCAGTTTTCTATCGGATATTTTTTTACTTGTGTTACGACTATTTTTTTTTGTTGTTGTTTAAAATAGTTAAGATTTTACTTCATTAACGCTTAAATAAATTAATATATATGTGCTCTGCGCACAGATAATGAAGCTATTAATAAATTGTCATGAAATTATTCAAATTTTACCGCCAAGCGCTTTCGGGACAGTCTACAGTCCCATATTCATGGCGAGTTATTCTGCTAATAACTGTAAAATTATGCAAATTTTATGCAAACTTATGTGCAGATGTTACGTGGACCATTTACGAGATAGGGAATAGCAGGCCTCTCTTCTGTTGATTGCCGATGGGTCAGCCGCAATGAAGTAAGCTTCCCTAACTTTACGTTTGGTGTCATTTGTTTCAGAGCAAACGACACTGGCTGTGGTAGGTAGAAAAGCATGTCCAGTGTTTCTCTCATGTTCGACAAAAATCGAATTACCTTCAAACTTTGTTTTGGTTTTATTGTAAAGGTATTGGTGTTGAGCTACTCTGGTGGCAATGTTAGTTTTGGTCTCTCCATAATATGTTGCCGTACAATTTGTTTGGGGGCAGATAATTTTATACACAACTTGAAGGGTGAGTTCAGGTTTGATCCTGTCTTTGGTATTATTTATCATTCTATTGGTGTTGGGAGGTGAACGGAAAGCGACTTCAAAGTCACATGATAGTTGCTTGATAAGGCTTTTAGCTGTAGAGTGAACGTATGGGATTAAGATTCTTGGTTTGTTTTCTTTCTTGTGGTTGTGGTTTATTTTATAGAAAAATTTGTTGACTTTTCTGTTGATGGATGAATAAGTGTGTCCTATTTTCCTTAAATCAGTTATATAATTGATGAGATTTTTTCTTTTATCTGCCTCATATTTGCACAAGATATGGTTCCTAAACATGAATGAAGAGAGGGCTGCAAGTTTGTGTGAGTGCGGCGCGTAAGAATTAGGGTTTGTCAAGCCTCTTACTTCCAAAGGTTTGACTACCATTTGGTAGTCCAGCTTATCTATATTTTTGCTAACACATATGTCAAGGTATTTGACCTGTTTGTCTTGGTTTTCGCAAGTTGTAGTAAAAGTAAGTTTGGTTTTATTCTGGAGGCTATTATGAAGGTTAGTAATGATGTCTTCTGGGGCAGCAATAAATATGTCATCAATGTAGCGCGTGTATATAATATGTGGGGTTGACATGAAGAGTACAGGTAGTATTAGCTTCTCGTAATGTTCAAGTACAGCACTTGCCATTATACCACTAAGTGGGAGGCCCATCGGCCATCCATTGTTCATACTAAACCACTTATCTCTGAAAACAGCAATTATATTTAAATCAAGCCATTTTAAAAAATCGACGATTTTGGCTTGTGTGGGTGGGCAGTTTCTTGCAATTAATGTATCGTTTACTATTTCAATAGATTGTTTACGGTCAATGGAGCCGTATAGCTCTGCCACGTCAAATGATGCGATTTTAAAATTAGCTGTTATAAACGCGTGTTTAATTTTTCCTACAAACGTGAAAGATGATTTAATGGTGTAATTGCCAAAGCCTAATGTATCAATAAGCCAGCGATTAACTAAAACTGCCGTGTTGAAATAGTGTGCCCTGCCAAAATCAATCATAAGTCTCAAAGGTTTATCAGGCTTGTGCAGCTTAATGTTGGCGAAGATTCTAGGAGGAGAAGAGGTTGACAGGTATATACGAAGATATTCGGCTTTTGTAAAGACGCTGTCACGATTTATTCGTAGTATAGTGGATATAAATCTATCTCTATTAAGCCTATTGTTGAAATTATTTAGATTTACAAATTTTAATTTTTCGATTTGTGTATTAATCTTAATATTATATTCATCGTCATTTATCAATACAAATCTGTTCCCCTTGTTTTCTTTTAAGCAAATGATGGAATGATCCGCTAGAAATTGATTTGTGTTAGTAATTTTCTTTGTTCCAATCATTAGGATAATTGTTTAGCTGCTTATTCTTTATAGTTTTTGCTATCGGTACGATAATTGGTTCCTTTAGTGGGTTGTCTATTAAAGCTGTTTCGACGTCAGCAACGATTTTGATTTTGGGATTCTTCCAGCGTCCACCTATGAATTTTAGACCTAATTCAAAAACTTCCTTAATCGTGTGCGGAATGTTTATGTTTATAAGGTTGACAAATGTGTTACTGTTGAGCGCATCAAATTGAATATTTTGCTTTTTTGCTAAAAATTTTATTTTATTATTGAATTTCTTGAACAGACCGTTCTTATGTCTATTGCATCTGTCGGTGATAAATGGGAGGGATCAGGTAGTTGTCGGAAATTATGTTCCATCTTCTCGTTTCTTTTTTTAAGGCCCTTTTGCATCCTTTAATGATAGACATTAGTAGTTGTTTTTGTAAATTCGTTTTGATTCTATCGTAATTATATACAGTCTTGTTAATAATAATTTTGCAGCAGTTAGGTACAATTTTATACTGATAACATTTTGTAAAGAAATATATTCTCTGCTGAAATGTACAAATTGACAGTCCAGTACGAAGTAGCTGCCGATCTCGTGCATAGTTGTTCATGTTATTGAAATAGTTAAGATTTTACTTCATTAATGCTTAAATAAATTAATATATATGTGCTCTGCGCACAGATAATGAAGCTATTAATAAATTGTCATGAAATTATTAAAATTTTACCGCCAAGCGCTTTTGGGACCGTCTACAGTCCCATATTCATGGCAAGTTATTCTGTTAATAACTGTAAAATTATGCAAATTTTATGCAAACTTATGTGCAGATGTTATGTGAACCATTTACGAGATAGGGAATAGCAGGCCTCTCTTCTGTTGATTGCCGATGGGTCAGCTGCAATGAAGTAAGCTTCCCTAACTTTACGTTTGGTGTCATTTGTTTCAGAGCAAACGACACTGGCTGTGGTAGGTAGAAAAGCATGTCCAGTGTTTCTCTCATGTTCGACAAAAATCGAATTACCTTCAAACTTTGTTTTGGTTTTATTGTAAAGGTATCGGTGTTGAGCTACTCTGGTGGCAATGTTAGTTTTGGTCTCTCCATAATATGTTGCCATACAATTTCTTTGGGGGCAGATAATTTTGTACACAACTTGAGGGGTGAGTTCAGGTTTGATCCTGTCTTTAATATTATTTATCATTCTATTGGTGTTGGGAGGTGAACGGAAAGCGACTTCAAAGTCACATGATAGTTGCTTGATAAGGCTTTTAGCTGTAGAGTGAACGTATGGGATTAAGATTCTTGGTTTGTTTTCTTTCTTGTGGTTGTGGTTTATTTTATAGAAAAATTTGTTAACTTTTCTGTTGATGGATGAATAAGTGTTTATTAATAGCTTCATTATCTGTTGTTGTTTAATTAAAAAGAGATATTACGGATATTTTTTACTTCAAATAGAATGACAATAAAAAGTAAAAGTTGTTACGGTTAGGTTTAGGGTTAATTTTAGGGTTAGGTTTAGGGTTAGTTTTAGGGTTCGTTTTAGGGTTAGATTTAGGGTTAGATTTAGGATTAGTTTTAGGGTTAGTTTTAGGGTTAATGTTCTGTTGTTTGTAATGCTAAAATAAAAAAATTCAAAATCGTAACCGTACTCGGACAAAATAAAGAAACTCAAACTTTTTTAAACAACAACAAACACATGTAAATGTCTTCTTTACTTATTAAACATGTTTATAATATTTGCTTTTTAGGAAATTTACAAAAAATCGTGTATATTTGTATTTTTCTTACTGTATATTTTTTTGGTAGCTCTCTTCTTTGTCTCGTGGAATGTTACGAACAGTACGTTACTTGACGCGTTACCTAATTGCAACTCACTAAAAACATATATGTTTGATTAATAAATTTTGAAAAGGAAATTTTAATAAACAATTTAATCTTAATCAGAATTTATTTTAAAAGAAATATATTAAAGTAAATAGCTAATTTAATAAATGTTAAATATACGAAATGAAACACATTAATTTTATATTTAATGCAAAACTCTGCTAATACATGGATATAAACTTAACCCAGGTTTACAATATCGGTAAGTTTATAGAAGTCTGTGGAGCACGGATCGGACTTCTGGATCCATTGCTTCAATAAGTTCATATGAATGTTTTCACAGGTTGCAAATGCTTTGCGGATTCATCTGTGTAAGATTTTAGTTTAAAAATTCCATTTCGACCTGATTACATAAGCCCTCAACTAGGAACTGAGAGCTTTATAATTGTACAAGTACTGGTGTAGATTTTTACATCTGATAGGTTACTGGTCTTAGAAAAGTCAATATTGTGACATAGCATGGATCGAGATTGCAGATGTTGAATGTTGTTTGACTGCATTAGCACGTTCATTTCTTCTCGCACTGATGCGATGACTGCTCATATTTACATAAGACCCAAACATATGAAATTTCATATATATATATATTTAAATATACAGCAAAAACTAATCTTTTAATCTTATATTATAATATTGTCATAATCAAAATTACCCCAAATTCACAAGTAAAGCAGACTAGGTAAAGAAATTAAGTTCTAAAGCACAACTAATAGTTTCGTTGTTATAATCAGATTTATCAAATGTAAAGGACTACAAGATAACAGATAACAAATTTGTACTATTTCCCACATTTCCACTTATACCCCCCCCCACACCCTTAATAGCAAAATAACTTAAATAAGTTAATCGCTTCAGAATCATGAATTTTTAATAATAAAAATTTTTTCCTTTTGCCTTCAAAGAAGCTTAACCTCACCAAAACTCATAGTCTGACCTATAAGGTTTGGTACTTACATATTAGACTTGCAACACCTATTAGTCCTGCAAACCTTTTCACATACTTCTCAATCCGCTGACAACTTTATAACATGTTGATATGATCAGTATAACATGTACATGTGTACATATTTTCTCAAGATTTACAAAGATATCGGCACACTGAATACATATGTGAAAAAGCACTGCAGGGCTAATACATGTTGGAGGTCTAATACAAATGTAATTACTAAATACCATGTAATATATAAAAATATAAGGATATTCATATACAGTACTAAGTGTGTTATATATAACAGGAATCGCGATAAAACAATCAATTTGTCTGTTAATACCAAAATGCAAAAATACTCTGAAATATACCCAAAAAGCCCTAAAATATACGGTTTTTATAGTGTAATATATAACAGGAATTGTCGCAGTGAAACAATCATGTTTGTCTGTTAATACTAAAATACAAAAGTATTCTGAAGTATAACCAAAAAAGCCCAAAATATACATATATGGTACCATAATTATCGTATAATATATAACAGGGACTGTCTGTTGTACTATATTATTAGTGGATTAAAATATTCGAACTTAAAAAGTACAGGTTTAATTTACTAAATAACAAAAATCTGAAATAACAAAAAACCTTAAAATGTACACATACCCTACTTACCATGTAATATATAACAGGAATTGTCGCATTGAAAGAAGCAATTTGTCATTTCTACTTTATTTTAAATGAATCAACTTTTTTAACACAAAATGATTTTAAATTTTTTTCCTCAAACACATGATTGCTCAATATATTGCCTGAACAAGATTTGCCACAAAAATGATAACAAATATATTTTTTAAAAACCAAAAAATAAAATAAAGAAAAGTAAATTATTACACTTTTATTAACTTTTCATTCTGGCAGAGAAATTTTTTTGCTGTCATTCAGTATGCAAATGAATGCATCATAATTTCTTTGAAATCTTCACATAAATTTGGCCAAGTATGAGTCAAGATTGTGCTGTGATATCCCTCACTGCTGCTTATTTTGCCATTTTGCCGAAGCTTCACAGTCTCAATGTTTTGTGTGTGAACCCCTGTTTCTGGATTCACAAAATAATATCTGTGGTTCACATGAAAATGATAGTTCGGATATATAGTGGAACCCTTTTCTACATTTTGTTTGATGGCTTACATCAGAGTTGCTGCTGTCCTATCTTTAATTGTAATGATAAAACATTCATCTAACTTCCTGCACAAGCCACCACCCTTCCACTGTTTAGGAAGAATTTGTCCAGCTTGATTTTTTCTTCTTGAAAAAAGGCTCGTTAATTTTGACGATTTTGTTTGGATCTCCAATTGTACATGTTTCGTTGTAGCATGGCAGTGGTGCAAACTTCCCACATTAAAAATTGTATCTATTTTGTACTGTTTAAAAGTAAAAAAAACCCCAATTAATTAGGAAATTATGAAAAATAAATCATAAAGAAAAAACAAAAACTATGTATACTTACTTAAAATCAAAAGAACTGGAATAACTCAGAAGGAGAAGGAGAAATGGAGTACAAATACTTTAATGAAGCAAAAATGCAATTGAAATGAATGAAGCTGTTGTCAGAAAGAAATCTGGACAATAACTGAAAATGTGAAAATTTCGAACCCCCCGCATTTTGATAATAAGAATCACATTTTCATACAAGATCGGATAACATCGTAGGGTTTATTTTGTTTAAATTTGACATGATCACAAGATTACATGTTTATCATGGATGTGAAAAGGCATACCATCTCTACATTACAGGTCTAATATGTAAGTACCAATCTTTTTTGGGGATATATAAATTAGAACTGAAATATTAACACTATCTTTACATACGTTTATCATTTCATTTAAGCTGAAACTTCTCTGACCTATATATACCTTCTTATAAAAACAAGGGATATTATTCATTACTCCCAATATAGTCTTTTTATCACCAATTTCCTTTGTATTGTAACGGTCAAGTTTGTACATTCGCATAAGAGTCAAGAATCCAGGTAAAGAGACCAAAGCTGACAAGAGTGGGATGGTGAAGTCCCAAATGCTTAGTATTTAAATCTTTATTTTCAAACCGCTTTCTGGCTCACATGGTTGCATTTTTCCAAACTTTGAATCCCAAACTTCAAATAAAATTTTTAAACTTGGTTTTTATTTGTAAACTTATACTTCTAACAAATCAATTCCAATTTATTGAATTATAATATAGAATAACAATTTAAATATACTAAATCCAACATTGAACATTTACTCAAATTACACTAGGGATAATAAAGGAAATATCCACCTGTCAAAGGGTTAATAACTTGATCATTCTTTTCCAGTATCTAACTTTCATTTAAAATTTGTATGCACAGGAAATATCATAGTTAAACAATTCCAATCTTAGTTACTAAAGATAGATTCTTGCATCTGAAAAACTTTTTCACACTTTTTTATTCTAATGCTGGCCACTTTTATTCTGCAAATCAGCTACCAATCTTATCACTATATCTTTTTTTTATAGCTATAATCCCATCATTTGATTTAATAAACCCTGTTAGTTTCTCTATTTTTTTATTCTTTTTATCAAGAATTTATTAATCTCAGATTATACAATTTAATTTTGTTGGAGAGTTTTATATTACAGTTGTATAAACTTTTCATGCCATATTTAAAAGTTATTCACGTATTGAACTTATGTCTTTGCCACTTCCCAGGTTGGCATCACTGATTATCCAATCAAGGGAGTGCCTTCTGTCCGATTTTATTTATATTAACTTTTAATGTTCAGATATTTATGTTGATTAGGTCTTAAGTTGAATTAAAGCTCAATGGAAGTGCAATGAGTTGGTCTCTGACTAGTTTTTTTGAGCTTTTTAAGAAAGTTTTGTAACAGAGCCATATCGTTCATATTATAGTAATAAAGTTATTATAAAATATTGCTGCCGCACGAAAGTTAAATAAAATATTATATAATTGAGGCTTTTAATGACAGGAGAGAGTAGAATAAATTGTTTATAGAGAGTTGAGTACATATTAAAATTAGGTAAGAAATTACAAATCATTTTAATTGATACTTGATTTCTTATCTCAAGATCATCTAAAAGAATTATAATATTGTAACGAGACAGCGTTACATCAGTATTAGATCTAGGAAGCATCGATAAACACACACACACCAGCAAGCAACCTAAAACACTCGTACTTTTATTTTTCGTAACTCGTAATATTTTTTCTCATAAATACATTTATAAAACACATTGATAAAATACAGACGGTAAACGTCTAATTAAATGATTAAAGCTTTTAGATAATAAAAAATAATAATAAAATATAATTTGCTCTCCTAAATAATAAAATATAATTTGCTCTCCTAAATAATAAAATATAATTGTCCATCAAAATCACCACGGGGAATTAAAAATGTTTATTTTAGAAATCTAATGTTAACTAGAATAAAACTTATAGAAAAGATTTGAGGAAAAGATAAAATGCTCGACTTCTAAATTTAAAATAGCTTGTATTGTTCTGGTAAAACACACGCACACACGCATGCATTCGAGGTGTGAAGGATAAGGTTGGTTGAGTGAGATTGCAAAATGAGATTGTCTCAAAATAAATATTGCCTTTAGCACAAAGAGTGAGTGAGCAGGTACCTCAAACGCGGACCTGAACGACAACTCCAAGAACAGGGAACTATGGGGGTAGATTGGATCCCAAGATATGGATCAACCCTTATAAATACTAGTCAAAACCTATTCAATGTTTCGATTCGATTCATTTCGATTGATACGTTATCATTGCTGTGTTTTTTTTATTTTCCAATTCTCAGTACGCCGAGTAGCACCTAATCATTATTCCGATGCTTATGTTTTCATTTTAAAAATAGAATTGTTCTGAATTAGCTTGATTATTCCTCAGTATTTACGATGACCATTATGAAATTAATACCAAGAGCGTCGACTGTCATGAGGGGCTAATAAACCCTTCAGTGACTGATCGGCGCTCCGCTACTGAAATATCTCCGAAGCTATGAAATTCTGATAACATCGTCGTGTTAAGTGAATGCTCCTAATAAAAGAAATGTTCCGTGAAATACCCAAACTCGTCCAGACCAATCGACATTCGTCGTAACCAAGACAAATCCTAGGTAAATATGTTTTATATTATGTTCACTCACTCAATTTATAAACTCATAAGGCAATCTCGTAATTAACCAACATAAAATTGCACGATTAAATCTTAAGACTTTCCTCGTCATGATAGTTTATTTTGTTACTGAACTTTGTAAACATGAACTCTGAACTTAAGTGAATCTAAGGAAAGATATATTTTACCAAATAGAAAGGAACTTTATCTCATTATTCAAATTATGATTCTCTGTGAGCGTGAATGTATGTGCGCGTGTGTAATAAATCAATTAATAATGTTTTCTTTTCATATTTAATAAACTTGTTCAATATCTAATCAAGTCGAGCATATCTCAAATCTTTTCACACACAATCAAAACCGTAGTTTATTTATTCTTTAATAACTTGTCTTTGAAGTAGATTTAGTTAATTTTAATTTTCGTTTCAATTTAGTTATTTTATTAATTATGTCAGCATCGTGCCGTAAGTCACGATGTTTCTTATTTCACCTTAGTTAAGATAGATTTAAGAGCGGGCGGGTCTATAATCAATCAAAGTAAACGTCAATTAATTATGTTATATACGATAAAGCGGGGGGATGAACTTGTAAGCCTTGTGTTCGGGGCGTAAGCGAACAACCTCATAGGTCAGTGACAACCAATAAATAATCCTTATGCCGTAATCGACTAATTAGAAAACCATGCTGAATTTCATTAGCGGACAATGCGTCTTGTCCGGGAGAAGTCCTCCTAGAAACAATCATGTAACAACCTTGAGAAACCTTATTGGTCCATGCTGGGAGTGTTGAGCTAGTGGGTGGGATTAGACTTCGAAATCGTTTTGACATGATGTAAGGTGATGCGAGTAATTAAAATCAACTTAAATAATCGTATCTGGCGCCCCCTTATGTGGATCGTGAATAACTGTCGATGTAAGAAAATAAATAAAGCCTTACAATATGTCACGTTTATTTCGAAGCCCGTAGTCTCGGTTAGGTGGGTTCCCGTTACAATATATTAAAGAAATGGTTAAGCGAGACATTCAGATTAAGGTTTAAATTGTTTGAAGAAAGTTTATGAGTCTTAGGCAGCAACAGGAATTTAGTACTTGATAAATAATTAATAGCGGTCCTCGGTTAATTGCTGCATCCATCGGAGGCGATCTAGTTTTTGATTTTTGTTTGTCAGGCTGATAGCATCTCCATTATTTAACCTTTAAGTACATGATTATAGTTCATGGGTGGATAGATTCAGGGCGATTATTTTGTGGAAGACTGCATTGGAACTGCCGGGAAAGGTGGATCTTCTCTCTACTCATGGCATATTGATTTGAAATTATGAACAGCATGGATTAGGTTAGCCTTTCTGCTTTTAAGTTTAGCCCTATTTATACCTTTGTTAAATTATTATGGAATGCTTTTAGTTATAATTCCTTAGGCAATTTAAATACCTTGTTCAGCTGCAATTTGCAGACCGGATGCATGCTTTTGTTCTAGTAAATTAGAAAACAATATAATTCTGCCGAACATTTCTTGAAAGATTTTTTAAAAATCTAATGTTAGATTTTAAAACTAACTTAAAATGACAAAATTTTCATTTATGGGTCTTATATTATATTTCTAAAATTATCTTATTTTTAAATTTGCTAATGTATTTTATACTTTATCCTCACTTCCAGGAAATATATATAATAAAATAGTACTAGCTCAGATAAATGGTTATGCTTGGCTAAAACACGTATAATAAATAATAAAGATATCCTATGTTACTGTCTATTATTTAACTTACCATTGTTTCTCTGAGAATTTCTTGTCTGCTTGGGATTGCAAATGGCTTCCATTTTCACTATTAGATTATTCATGTTGGCATTTGTGCTGTTAATTCCTAGGATCAGTTGTTTAGCAGCATTCATCCTTTAAGAATAAGGAAGACAAGAAAGTAAACTACATAACCTTATGGTTTTGAACAGAAAATATTAAATTTTTTAATAATACTATCATATTAGTCAGCACCAGAAATGCACATCTTTCAGACCTGTGCTTTTCATTGAACAATGATGAACTTATTGTATGCTCTCCAAAATCAAGTATATTTTGTATTTCAATAAATTTACATGTTTGATAACAAAAAGCATACCTATTTTCTTTATGTAATTTAATATTTGAAAAAGTCCTAGCATTGTAATTTGCAATGATGGATATAGTTTATAATAAGAATTTGTGACAATAGCATGATTTTTTTGCCTTTTTTAAATATTAATAAAATTTATCCTCATATTTTCAATATTTATTTATCAACTTTTTTAAATCCAAGTTTTCCCATTTGAGCAATGTCTTTATCATGATATGTAGATATTAATATTATAAACATTCTTAATCCTTTGTCTTCTTTCAAACAAAGAAGATTATTGTTAACAAGAAACCCTCTAAATTTAAATACTTGCAATATCCAATTATAATCAATTCTACTTTTAAAATTTAAAATATTTTGAACTAAAATTTCATATATGTATTTGCTGAATTCTAAGATCCACATTAGATAAAGTATCATAATTATTTTATCTATTTGTATAACATTTACCACATAAAAAATTAATTTTCTTTTCAAATTTTGTGTAAACCATATTACAATATCGACTAATAAAACAATTATTTTTATAATTAAACCATTTATTAATATCATTTATATTAATAAAATGATTTAAACATTTTAAATATTGTCTTCATTTATACAATTAAAGTTTGCATTGAAAAATTATATTCTGTAAAATAATAGTTTTTATATAATGTAATGGAACGTCCAATCGCCCTAATGGTTGGGAGCAAATTGAAATGGATAATTTACTTCCATTGTAACACATCTCAGGTTTTGATTTACTTTTTTTTAAAGTATATATATATATATAACAAAATATAAACTAGCTCATTCAAGGAATTTAAAGTGCAATGAACTTGGTTGCGATGCTAAGCCTTTATTTAAATATCCTACAGGTTTGGGCAGCAATTGATAAATTACATCCATGCATCAAAAGTTATATTACGCATGAGTGAATGTGGTTTAATTATTACTTATATTGCTTCTCCGACTAGCTATGTGCAAAATATATGTCTCTACTTCACATCGTTCCTTAATATAATCCTTTATTAATATATCTAAATAAGTCAATTTATTTTCCTTTTACCATTCTACTGTAAAGTTTATTCTTTCATCCACTTTATTCTATTTATATATTTTTAAATTTGCTATTCAGTTTTATTAAATATTAATAATTAATCATCAACATATCTTTTAATCATTACCGGTACATTCTCATCTTTTATCATTACTGTTCCATATCTTGCATATACATTTCACTTTAAACCACACTCAATGCACATCCTAACAATAACTTTTTCCTTTACTTATAAAATTCTCCATTAAACTCAAAAGTTATATTCCTACAGCACATCTCATTAAATTCTTTAATTTATCTATCTCCTCTTTATCATTAATATACTTATTTATTGCTATTTCAATTGTTTTTTCTATATTTATATTTGTATACATTGATATTACATCTATTTTTATCAATGTTAATTTATAATTACTATGCTCCTTCATTTTTCTTTTAATTTCTTTAACTAATACTTTGTTATATTTAATATATGTCTCACTATTTTTATTCACATACTTCTTAAAAATACTTCCTAACCACTTCGATGCTTTATCATAATATGACTCTTTTCCATTAATCACAGGCCTTCTTTATAAATCTTTGGTGCCCCATAAATCTTTGCTATCTCACATTCTTTACTTATTATTTCCTCCAACATCTATTATTTCTTTATTATACAACCCTTTAACCACCACATATTTTTTTTATTATTAATCTTAATATCATCTTATTTTTATAAAATTCTTTTCTTCTAACATTCTCTCCACCTTCCTTATATACTCTTTCTTATTCATCATCATTAACTTATTACCATTGTCTGACTATAAATATTATATCCCTTTCATACTTTTTTATATTTTTAACTTCTTCTATTTTACTAATTTTAAATCTACTTTTTTCATTTTTTATTTTATATATATTATTCACTTCTTTTAATTTTTCATTCCATCTTTTATCATCCCTACCTATAATATTACATATCTTTATTTTCATAATAATATATTCTGTATTTTTCTTAATTTAAATCTATTGATGTTAAATTACATGCATTACTTCCTTTTTCTTCTTCACTCTTTTTATCTTTATTTCTTTCATTACCTTATTCATTTTCTTCCTATGTCTTATCTTGATTTTATGATTAAAAAATTCTTTTTTCTTATATAAATTTTGAAAAATCCTTTCTTCTCTAGTAATTCTATTAACCAACTTTTCTTTTATTTCTTTAATCTTTTTATATATTTCTTTTTTATTCCCATATCCATTCTTTATATATTCTTTTAACACATTTCTTCCATCTTCCTTATCATATTACATTTGTTCTATAATCTACTTTATAACAACAAATGTACAACAATTTGTCAGAAAACATTCTCAAGCTAGAGCAGATATAGATTTCGAAATGAAATTAAGTTATTCATATCTCATTTAATACAAGATACTTGCATATTCTTATGTTAGGAATGTAAGAAAATATTCAATCTGTAATCTAAAATACAACTACTAACACTTTAATTATATTTTGTAACACTATTAAATCTTAAAAGAATAATCCAAGTTAATTTGATCACCTTGGAAATTATTTATTAAACAAAACTTTAATCCTATAAACAACAAAAATTTATGATTTTTCAACCCCCATCGTATTGTCAATGCATATAAACAAAATTGATCCATAGTGAGTCCATTGATGCCAGAGAAATTTGGAAGTAATCTGATGAAAATGGCCAATGTTTGTGCTTAGACTTTGTTGTTCTTGCCTTAGAATTGCCTGAATGTAATGGCAAATTGCATCTAAAATGGAGGTAACCCTGGGGTTACAAGTTTATCTTCTTAATCCACCATTCTTTAGGTTATCAGCAACTAAAAGTTAAAATTCTATTCTTTTAATGAAGAAGGAGAGAAACGAATTGCTACTTTTTTATCTTCTTGCTATTCCATTTTTCTTGACAACCATCTAACAACAAGCTATTTAAACAAAAGTATTCATTTATTAAAAAAAAACGACTTGTTGGGTTCGATCAATGCGGTCATTTTTAGTTACATAGCGAAAAACAGACATTTATGCTCTATGACTGATAACCATGGTTTTATCTACAATGATGGCAATGAATAGCATAGTTTCAATTTCTTTTCTAATTTCTTCTAATAGAATAACTGCTATTAATTGAATAATATCATTTTGTATTTTGTTTGAAAGGCCAGTAAAAACAAGATTTTTCTAAATGAATTTTCAACTGATGATTATCTGATGAACCTAACAATAGTTCTTGCTTTGATAAAAACATACATCTTTTAATTGAGGAATTATGTATCTATTAGCTGCCATTGTTTCTCTTGTTAGATTTTCAATATTAATTTTAAATTGCTGATTAAGGTTAAATTCAATGCCCTTTTTAAGCTTCACTTAAATTGTTCAAGTCATCGAATCCAATTTTTTTTATATTGCGGACATTAATTTCATGAGAAAATAATATACAAAGCCAACAAAATAATTTTTTAACTTTGCACAACCACTGAGCCACCGTATATATTCATAAAATTCATTTCAAAAATATCTTACAAATGTTTTATTTAATTCAGAACGCAATTTTTTGTTTTTAATAATGCTACCCTTTTCAGTAAAACTCCCTGAACTGAGGCTGCTTTCGAATAAATTCTTAATAATACAATTATTTCATTATCCATAATAATTAAGCTGCAGATAAAAATAAAATTTAAAAAAATAAAAATATTAGTTTTATATTCAAACTAAGTGATTTATAAACACTTTATTTTATCATTACTGCTTATAAATTATACTTATAAATACTGTAACCTTTAAATTTTATTGTGTTTCCAACTAAATACATCGATGGCCTTATAGTTGGGTGTTCCTTTTGTAACCTCTAAAGAAAACGAAAAGAAACTAATAATCATAGTCATTCTCTTAAGTTGAGACCTTCTCTCTAACCTATCGAAAAATATTTCAAACAAAACTCTAACAAGTTCTGATTGTTGGACACATATCTTTACACACAATATTTGGGTTGGGTTGAGACTTACAGATAACAATAAGGATTATAAAGTAGACTAAGCTCAGTGGTTGGTTACATATAAAGAATTAGCTACAGAGATATACAATTAAGACCAAGGAAGAACTTAACTCTAATAAATTAAATTACTCTAAATAAAACATATAATTTTGGGAAGAGATAAAAACTCAATCATTCCCTCATAAATAATTCAGAACAAGGTAAATCTCCACTTTCATCCCAATAAAACTCTTGAGCTATAAATACTAGCACTTTCACAACATGTTTTCCAATAGACTCTTATGACTAACAAACTCTATTGTATCTTTAATATTATCCATTAATATAACTTGACTTCCTTTACATCTTGTAGAATAAATAATATTTTCTTATAATGCCAAATAAAGATCTCAGGGTTTTCTTTCTGGTATTTTATCAAATAAAGTAGTGGTATAGTGTTGCAAGGCAAATGAATGACATTCCAGCCAGCTTTAATAACATACATTTCCTATGAGTTAATGCATCTGCTTAACATCCTAATAATAATCACGTAGATCACCAAAGAAAATGCTTACTTTATTCAACCAATATTTAATAAAAAAAATCATGTATGTAAATTCAGAATATTTACAGCCTTTTACCTAGAATGGTATTCAACTAATAAAGGGAAAAGGGTACATTTCATTTCCCTCTCTTATCCTAAACAACACAGATAAAATACTTCATTTACAGTGTTTAAATTCAGATAATAGGTTAATAATGTGCAGTCTGAATTATGGATGGATACATCCATTGCAAGACTTAAATGAACAATTATCAATTTAAAATTTTTAATTAAAAAAAAAACCTATTTATGTCACTGTTTCTTATCAAGTATTAGTGATTTTGGATCTTGAGAATAATAATTATCTGATTTGAAAAATATACATTTTATTTTATTTGGTGGGTTTGTGGAACCAAAGAGAAGAATTTCACACAGAAAAATACTCAAAAACTAAATTTGAATAAATTTTAAAAATACATTTATTATATTTAGACATAAAAAAAAATTATTTACAGCACACTAATATAATAACAGCTTACACATCATAGCTACTAGATCCTGTCCATTTTAACTTTGAGGAGTTAATAATCTAAGTTCATTTTATTGCACAATAAACTTATGATTATAAATTATTATGATTTCTGGCTAAATATTTATTTGAAATCACAATTTATTCTACTTCATCTAAGGCATTAAACAAACATTAATGAACTTGAAAATGATAATTATAATAGTTGGCTCGCTTGCCCCATAAGCTACTTAACATTTTCCATATATTTTACATCTTAGTGCCTTTATGATATCTTACTATTAAAATCATGTAACAAAATTATGAAGATTAACTTCAAGATAATTTATTGCTGCTTCTAACTTAGCTGGCTAGTATGATGATAATAACTGTCATCATTACATTACAACTGCCTCACACTATGTTAATTTTAAAACTAAGGATAAATAAAAACATTCATCAGAAGTCGCACATACGTTGCTAGTTAACTTATTTAAAGTCCACATAATAATATTAAATTTAAAATTTATGGAACTTACAAACCCCTCGGCGAATTTCTCCATATGACGTCTATAAATAGCATTGTGTCTGCGTATTCTTATCAGGCTATGCTTTAAATTAAGGAATTAAATTATTAAATCTTGTGGATTTACTTGTATACTATTGGCAAAGCACAGTAGCACAATACGGATATTATTATGACCAAAGCATTGAAAATTACTACCTCAATAACTAGCTATCATTGCCATAACATTTATAAATACAATAGTCTACACCTTCTGTGGTGGACAATCTAGTATTTTAAATAGTACATGTGGGACAACATCACTAAATAAGCTCCTTAGAGCAAGACACCTGACTATAATAATGGTGGCTCCCATGCTTATCTATCAAGCATAAGTGAAGGCAAAGACGCAGTTTTACAACCTAAGAAAGGGAAAACACACCAAAGACAAATGATTCTCTCCATGGAATCTAACTAAATAAGCTACATAAAATATTTTGGAACACCGTCATCTCATGGCAAATACATATAATAATGGGAGATCATTTCCATCCCATAAACATCATAAATAGTATACTATTTGATAAATCTAGAGCTATAAAGCATAACTATTTCTCACAATGGAAAGATACAAATTTATCCCTAATGATAAAGATTAAAAGCTTGTATCAACATTAAATCTCCACATTAAATAATATCCGAAACCCGCAGGAAAGTATCAGTCAAAACGACTATAAACACATTAAACTAGCATAGTAAATATTTGCATAAGATAAGGAACACGCATACGAACAATGAGCATAATAAATATTTATGAAATTAAGTGGACAGATTGATGCAATATATATTCTTAATTAAATGGTTAATGAAATAAATTTGTTCTCAGACAAATTCAAAATCTAATTTTTTGCTACGAATGATATTAAGAAAATTATTAAAACTTCTGATAAACACACCTGTAATGATTATTTGTCCCAAGTTATAAAGAACAGGCAATTTTAAATTTTAAACCCTTTGCCAATATATTTAAAATTACGTTTGTGTAATAAAATCTCAGTAAAGGTTTACTATAACGGTCTATCTATGTTTGCCCTCTGTTGTTTAAAATTTAAACTAAATTGTTTTTTAAACTAAATTGTTTGAGAATCTTACGTGTATGTTATTATATTACAAATAAATTAAAATGTAATCAAATGTAAAAGATAATAAAAATAAGGATAACCCTTTTTAAAGAATTTGAATGTTGGATTAATTAAACGACATTAATTAGATGACATTAATTAAAAGAATTACTTTTAATTTCTTTGAAAGTTAAGAATTTCAACTGTCTACAACTTGAGAATTGGAAATAAAAAAGTATATGCTACTATATTACAATTACATGAAAATTTATTCAAATGTAAAAGATAAAAAAAAACATTTACCTTTTTAAACATAATTATGTCCTATTCACACTAGGAAGTTGGAGAAAAAAGCGGTATTGCTGTATCTACTCTGGAGGGCAAATTCATGCAGGTACGATGAAAACAAAGCTCTGCTAGTGCCAGATTGGAATGTCAGCTTACGCTTTGCTCTCATCCACATGTTTTCAATATTCTGGGTGTGTATGTCTTGGTCTTCGGGATGCACGAAGTTGTCCTGATGGACGACAACCGAATGCATATACACACCATTGTTGAGACTGCTGATGTTATTGTATGCAGACCAGCCATCTGAAATAATGTGCGTACCTGGTAAAATGAACTGCTGTATCAGGCCCTCCAGTGTACCAGCTGTCCTGTCTGCAACTTGTCAAGAAGCACTTGCTTGATGCTCTTTCTATACTGCCAAACACCCAATGACCACTCCGTATAGTCCCCCTGTGATATTTTCGGTGGAAATAATAGGTTTTGTCAATTTTGACGATTGATGGCTCTCATTGTCATCAAATCCACCGAGAACTGTCAGATTTGTGTCAAAATATTTGGCACATTCTTCCTGGAAAAAATTCGCCCAGTCAATGATAATTTTTTTGCTGACGCCGGTCTCATGCACAATGTGTTGTTGGGGCAAATTACGTGCCCAAAAATACACTATGCTTATAATTGTTCCCAGAGGCAGATGACTTTTGAAAAAGAAAGACCCTTTTCTGATTGAGATGCGATGGTGACATATTCTGCATTGCCATCTACATCCATCTAAGCCTGTAGAATACATCACCAGCCACACCGAACACCGCACTGTTGGCATAAGGCATAGTTCTTCAGAAGGAGTCTTCGTGCAAGCCATTTGATGGCCAATTCCGTAGTTTGTATGGCGTCCCATAACTGGCGCAGATTCCATTCCTCTGCCAGAATAGCAGCAACACTCCAAAATTTCACCATCAGGTACTAAGCATGTAGCAGACATTTTTTCCAACTATAAAACTACACGTGTGCGTGTATTTCGCGCCGTTGAACACATAGGGTGTCTTTTCCCCCCAACATGTGCTATAAATGTAGTTATTTTAAATTCTTAAGTTGTAGACAGTTGAAATTTTTAACTTTCAAAGAAATGAAAAGTAATTCTTTTAATTAATGTCGTGTTTAATCCAACATTCAAATTCTTTAAAAAGGTTTATCTTTTTTTTTTTATTATTCTTTACATTTGATTAAATTTTAATTTATTTGTAATATAATAACATACACGTAAGATTCTCAAACAATTTAGTTTAAAAAAAAAACAATTTAGTTTAAATTTTAAACAATAGAGGGCAAACATAGATAGACCGTTATAGTAAACCTTTACCAAAATCTTCATTGTAAACTCCTTGAGACAATTTCAGATGGTAAAGTAAGATACATTGACATGTAAAATAAAGCATAAAATATATAACTATTATATTACTTTTTAAAAAAAAAAAAAAAACAAACAAATAAAATTTACAATAATAATGATGATGATGATAAATTCAGTTCATTAGTAAAGTTTCCTCGACAGTAGGCAGATAATTTACGGCGCGAGGTCCCACGTTGTTAGCTATGTGAATAATATTGACGCATTAGTATTTTTCAAACCAATATATTTATTTATTTATTTTTAAGAAACAACAAAGCAGCTACAACTTCAATATGATAGTAGACAGGGCCGGCGCCCGCATGCAAATTTGATTTTGGCGCCCCTGTCAATATGTATGTTTACTAAGGTGACCCGACCGTGTCCCATGGCGTTTTAAAAAAGTCATGATTTTTAGAAAGAATGCACAATGTAATGCTATTTTTGATATCAAAAATAGCATAAAATTGATTGTTAAATTATATATTATTTCATACAAACGGTTTGTATGAAATAATATATAATTTAACACGGCAAATTAGATGTTAGAAAAATTTGCAGAAATTTTAAAAATAATGTGTTTGTTAAAAATAGACAGAGTGATTCAAATATATATATATAATAAATTAAAAAAAATAATGTTTGAGATTAAAATATTTAAATGTTTAAAATAATTTTCGAAAAACATTTACATATTTTAATCTCAAATATTTTTTTTTTTTAAAATTTCATATTTATTATTTGCGTCACTGTCTGTTTTTAACAAACCCATTATTTTTAAAATTTTTGCTAATTTTTCTAACCTCTAAATTTATGCAAATATTAGCAAATTTAATAATAAATTTACAATTTATAAATGAAATAATTTTAATCGGAAGAGCGTCGTTACAAACATACATATTTAATTTATTATTATTAATGTACGCTATATCTATATAAATGCTCCATATAAACCAAATTTTTAATCAGCCCCCCGGTCAATGGTGTCCCGTTTTACCAATGTTAAAATCTGGTCACTTTAATGTATACCACCTACATGTTATAAATATTAGTGTACAAAATCTTTCTAAGGGAAACAAACAAGGCAATGTAAATAAATAATTTTTAATATTAAAAAAAAAGAAAATACAGTTAAAAAAAGTAAATGCATTACAAAACATGTTATAATTATAATAATTTTATACTCCTTGACTTCATATTAATAAACCTTGATATGATTGTATTTATTTCCAGTTCTGCACAAATATCATTTTCAATAGCAATTAATGCCAAATTAACAAGCCGTTTTTGTGACATAGTTGTTCTCAAGTAAGTTTTAATTAATTTTAACTTAGAAAAAGAGCGTTCACCGCTTGCAACACTAACAGGTAATGTTAATAATATTCTTAAAGCTATTGATAAGTTTGGCATAGATAAATTATTAGAAACTATAAAATTAAGTGTTTCGAAAGGGTTTTGAGAATTTAAAAAATCCTTTTGAAAAATATCTCGAAAAGCACATAATTCGTCGAATAAATCTGTAGCATTAATATCTTTACTGTTATCAAATTTCAAAATATTTTCTAAATCTTTGCATTTTACTTGTAACTCGCTCTTATTAATTTCTGATATTTTATATAGAAAATTGAAATTATTATAACATGCTTCGAGGAGTTCAAAGCGTTCTGTTAAAGAATTAATCGCTACATCTAAAAGTGTAAAAAACATGTTTATTTTAAATTTTTCTTCAGGTATTTGAGGTGTTTCGTCCTGATGCTCGTAATCAAATTGACGAGTTTTTTCCATTGTCGAACTTCTTTGGCAGTTTTAAATTCTTTCTCTCCATCAACCTCTTCGCTAAGTTCATCTGCAATTTTGAGAATGTTTTTGAAATTTGAATCTGATCGATATTCTCGTAAAAATTTATTTAGATTTGCGATCGATTCTAAAGCAAGTGAAGCATTCATATTTACATTTTGGAGCATTTTACTGACAGAATTTATTCTATTTAATATATCATGCCAAATTATTAAAGAACAAATAAATTTGTAATCCTTAAGGTTAGTGCAGAGTGATTGAGCTTCATGTTGAATTTCTCTATTAAAAGATTCGTTGTTCATTATTTCATAGAATGCATCATAAATTTCACCCAACTGATACCGTAGAGGCCGGATTGCATCAATTCTGCTTTCCCATCGTGTTTCTGATGGTTGTTTTAGAGTTAAAGTTTTAATAAATTTTAAAAGGATTGACCACCGTTTATAAGATGATGAAAAAAAATTGTATATTTTTTGAACAATTGCAAAAAAACCAATTGTATCTACATTGATTTTGGCGGCATCGTTTATGATTAAGTTTAAAGAATGAGCAGCACATGGTACGTAAAATGCACGAGGGTTTTTGGTTAAAATCAAATTTTGAAGTCCAGCCTTTTTGCCTTTCATGTTGGCCCCATTATCATACCCTTGACCACGCATGTCTTCAATGGGAATCTTCCATTTTTCCAGTTGTTCAATTATTGTTGTACATAAACCTCGTCCAGTGGAATCTGTTATATCTATGAAACCTAAAAAAGTTTTCTCTAATTTTAACCGTTCCATTATTACAAAAAACGAAGCGAATAATTATGGTCATTTGTTCAGTTTTACTTGCATCTGGTGTACAATCTAAAATAATAGAATAATATTTGGATTTCTTTATCGATAATAAAATTGTTTCCCTAATTGCTGTACTTAAAATTTCCAATAATTCATTTTGGCTATCTTTGCTCAAATAATGTACTCTATTGTTTTGATCTAGGGCCCTCTCAACATGATTTTCCATAACGGGATCAAACTTCACAAATAATTCAATTAATTTTAAAAAATTTCCGTTATTTTTTTCATATAATTTATCAGATGATCCGCGAAATGCTAAATTTTGACTACCAAGGAATTTGATAATTTCAATCAGCCGTTCCAAAACACTCCTCCAATGTTTCTTTTCCATTTCATATAAATTTTGAGATTGACAATCAATAGTAATTTTGTTTTTTAATCTTTTCTCAAGTTCATTCCAATTCAATAAACTTTTCATGTGAGCCATACTAGTTTCATGTCTGTGTAAAGTTGTACTTAAATTTCTCCAATTATTGTATCCTTCTATGAGGCTAGATTCAGTAGATCCAAAAACTTTGCAACAAAAGCAAAACACAGAGTTCAAAATTTCGGAATAAATAAGCCATTTTCGAAAAACTACTTCTCCGTTTTCCATTTTTCTATTATAATATACATCAGAAAATTTACGGCCATGTACATCGTTCGGATATATAATATCTTTCTTTTGAACAGGCCCCATTTCTACTAAAATAACACGTAGTTTGTCATCGATTTTATTCCATTCAGCTGGATCTTCTAAATTTGTACACATTTGATATGATATTGGCACAATGACTTTGTTGTCACTTAACTGTTTCTTACTAAAATCTTGTTCAATATTTTCAACAGTTCCCTGTGATCTAGATGATGTGCACGGTTCTGGTTCTTGTTGAGTATAAGCTATTTCAGAAGCAGTTGATATTTTAAGATATTTATTAAGTGATCCACTTTGTTTTTTAATGTTTGCTATTTTTTCAGCTTGGCATTTACGATTTTGTGCACCGGATAGTTTTTTCTTAGTTTTTGATTCCATATTACTTTTACTCATGAACGCCACTTTAAAATAATTTTCAAATGTAATAAATAAATAAATACGGACTCTAATTTATATATTTACATCATGTATCTTAATACTTAAGATTATATATCGCTAATTTAGATGTCCAACACAAATTACTTCTTGCGCCAAAATACAAAACTCTATACGCGGGAGGGGAAGAAGTTGTTTAACTTGTTTACCTAAAAAAGGCAGCTAATAAATTGGAAATATTCAGCCATTGACATTAAAAATGGTCAGGTTTTAAAATAACTCAAGTGTCCAGTTTTTTACGCTTGATTGAACATTTTAGTTTTACCATTGGCAAGATTTTCTTTTGTTATCATATATTTTTCTAATTAACACAGGTGGCCTGCCAGGCCTGATTTGCGATTTCAATAGAAAATTTCCTGGGATTATAATTATTGTTTACAAGTTCTTACTAAGATTTTAAAATTTACGATAAACATCATAAGCAAACGTATGTAATTAATTTGCAAACCTAATTAGTATGCAAAAAAAATAGACTTTTGACAACGATTAAAATATATAAAATAAAAAGTAAACTGAAAATTATATTAAGTTTACTGGAATTATACCTATAATATATATTACATACACGTTCGAATATTTATATCAATTTATTATTTAAATAAAAAATTAGAAAATGTTTTATTTTGCAATATTATAATCGTTTCTTACGATTTCAAAATTATGTACATGATCTAATATATATATACGCATAGCATAAATTTTAATCTTGAACTTCTTTTTTCTTTAAAAAATAGTCAGTATAAACAAATATTCACCAAAATATAAAATAACAAACCAATTTTCTTTAAAAAACTTGTTTTTTAATTATTATGACTATATGAATTTTAATTTCAAGAGCAACGTTTCGACTATTTACATCCTTATAGCCTTTTTCAAGCCACTAAAATATACAAAAAATAACAAAATAAATAAAATAAAACATTATATAATCATTAAACCCTATATATATTTCAAATCTTCACAAAATTCTTTTTTTAAAAAAAATTTTTTCTTTTTAAAAACATAAATCTAATATAAAACATAAAAACATTACCTTCCTCTATTTAAAAAACCCACAATTTAAACTTCTATTTAAACCACTCTGTTTAAATTATATTTAGATAAAATACCTCAAAACCAGTCTTATCATCTACAAAAATCAATTAGTTTTTTAAATTCCTTAATATATATATATATATTTTGGTGAATATTATATATACGCATATACATACATAAGTTCTAATTTATAATACTTTTAGTGTGTGTTTATTTATATATTTGCTAGCAGAAAGTTACTTATAGTTTACTATAAGCAGTACTATATATATATAAACATTACAATATGAAATTTGTAATATAATAAACTTTATGTTTAGTTTATTGTTCATGATAAATAATAGATTTGATTGTTTTATATTTTTAATATTAAGCAGAGCTTGTGTGCAGGCCTGCTTGTGTGTGTCATTTAATAAGATATAATATGACTTCATATGATTTTCAATAATCTACTCTCAATAATTTTTGTAAATAAACATTTGAGAATAATATTCTTCAAATGTGAGTATTTTTGTTAGTAGAGTTTTAATTTCTCAGGGATGGCGCCTTCTTTTTCAGATGCTAATCTCTCAGTGATGGCGCCTCCTTCTGCCAGCGCCCGAATGCCTAGCATGCGTTGCATGCCCGCTTCCGCCGGCCCTGATAGTAGACAAGCACACAAATACGATATACTGTTAAACATGAACAGATATGGATCTATTATATGACGCAATTTAATATTAACTAGCTAGTTTGAACATGGCAATTTTGTACAATTATTATTAAATTCTAGTAGTTATCCGCGGTTTCATTGAAAAAATATTTTATCAACAGTTTTCCCTCTTTCTGGAGAAGCAGATGATAAAGCAACATTTCCGCCATAAATAAATGATATGCCAGTTTTCTTTAACAAATTTTTTAATTTTTATTTTCAGAAAGCAGTATTCCATTTATTTAGGTTTTTTTTAAAATTATTTAGACATTTATTGGTTTTTTTTTTTTATAATTAAGATCGAATATTTACTTACATTATTTTAGTTTTGAACAGTCTTAATATTTTTATTTTTAACCTAGTCTTAAATTTACTGCCATTAAAAATGTGATTTATTAGCATAAAATGACTGTTTATCATTTTCCATATGATCTCGGTTAATATTACGATTTTCATCTGTTGAAAATTTCCAAAGTTATATGTTAAGTTAAAAGTATTATCTTGACACATTATTATGAACTTTAGATCGTTTAGTTAAAGAAAGCACAAAAACCTGATACCTTAATTTCTTGTTCAGCAATTCATTGATGTGTTTTAAAAACAAAAAGCAAATAATAAAAGTTACACTGTTATTTTTTCTTTCTTCTTATTAGGACACTCCATGATCCAACTCTCCTGATTCACCTCCCGTTCCGCGCTCTTTTCTCCAATATCAAAAAAAAAAAAAACAATATCACGAGGCAGCATTATGTGTTTCAATTTCAAGATATAATAAATCAACTACTTAACATGAATAAAGTTTTTTTTTTATTTTTAAATAAAAATAATAAACAGAAAAAAATACGTGTAATAATTTATTGATTTTCATATTTTTATTGCTGTTTTTATCAGTTTAGAATATTAAATATTTTATTTGCCAAGTTTTATTATCTATTTTATTTTGATAAGTTAATAAATAAATTGAATATTTTAATAAATAAAAATAAAGATCTAAAAAACATATACACCCATGCATGCACACACATCTAAGAGTTTAAAACTAATCTTATTTAAGGCAAGCTTCTTTTAATAATCCACTTCAACTTTAAATAACCCAACAAAACTTCAACACTAAAAATTAAAATGTTCATTAAGCTAGTTTTCTTCCTTTTAACTTTTATAAAAAATTTACATTATAAACATGCACTTTACTAAATAAATATGAATAGCAGTTATATATTTTTTTAATATCTTTCATTAGATAACTATTTAAATCTAAATACATGAGATATTGGTTATTAAGTGAGACCATTTTATCTACATATTGAATGATATAGTTTTATGTCTCTAGTTATTAGTTTTATTTTATGTTTTATTTTCTTTTTATGGCTAAGTATTATATACTGCACTGTTAAAAGTGTCTTACTAAAAGCAGGTGGCATATCACATGGTTACAATACATATATAAGAAGATTGTATTTCGTGTAGTTGAAAAGTTGAAACATAAGATGCAAACCAATATACTTAGTAATTTGTTAAAAGTTACTCAAATAAATAGTCAAAATTGCGTGGAAGCGCTAAGGCGCAATTTTAATACCGCGTACATGTGCTGAAACAAATGCCTGTACTATGTAAAGCGCATGCGCAAAGTATAGTACTTGCCTATAGCACTATGCGCTGATAATTTTTTTTGCCATCAATGCAGGTTAAAGTTTTGACATTTCCGCATCCACTGCTTGCTGTAATTGAATTATGTAATAAAACTCATTTAAACATTTTTTAAAAACTGAAATCAAAATTATTAATAAATTTCTCCATAATTATGAAACATTTTTTGTGTTTGCAGTAATAGTATTATTTATTTGATAAATTAGTACTGGTAAGTGAATTTTTACAAGGGATGCTCCGTATCCACTGCATCCATTGACAGCACATCACTGGATTGCAGTATACTTGTGAGTCCATGACAGCATCAGAAGACTGAATTATAAGTAGTCAACCATTTACAATTATGAAGAGAAATGTAGAGACCTAGTAAATATACTCTACTATAATCTCTAATTGATGCTAAGTAGTGTTCTTATTTCCATGAATAGATATTAAATTTCAAGTGGGGGATGATGAACATCATTGCATTTTAAAAAATTATAAATTTGTAGTACATTTAGAAGGTTAACAAAATGCTTTTATCTTGCTGTTTTAGGTGATTCTGGTTGATTATAGGAAGTCTGGAAATATTAAAATCACTAGTAATTGCCAGAACAAAAAAAAAATCATAATTGATTATTAAGAATATTAGTAGGAAAAAAAGACACAATTCAGTATAATTGTATTATTATTGATTTTTCACCCTTACTTATTTTTTTTGCTTGACAAGTTTTGCAGAGTCCCATTAACTTGATTATTTGTACCCTCCATTTTGTTTTCTTGAATAGGATATCTCATATAAAGTCAACTAATCTTGGCTCATCTTTTTGTATATCTAATGTATAAGCATTTATACATATGGTATGAAATTTATTTTCATATTTTTTACAAACAATTATTGATTGTCTTCCAACTATAAGAGAATTACAGCTAGTACATAGTCTTTCTCCATAATGGTCGATCAAAATCACTATTTACCCAACATTCTGGTTTATATCTTTAGTTCTGTACGCTATTGAAGCACATATAAATCATAATATTGGGGCGGTGTGTTTGAACTCTAGTCAGTTTGAATACCTTCAGGAGCCTAAATCCTGGGTCTGGACAGAAATTTCCACTGGTTTCTTCCACTGCTTCATGTATCACCCAGTTGCGCTTACAGTCACAAGGGAAGGAGAAAAAGTCATTGCTCCCCCCCCGTTTAAAATAGTTCTCTTTTGTTTTTGGAGTTATGTATCTTATTTTTATCTGGGTGGAAGGTTTTTTATTATTGATTATGATTTTTTAAAACACCAGAGTCTTCTAGAATTCATTTCTTAATTTGTTATTGCCAGTATAATTCCTACGTAATCAAAGTTCCTTCTCATTATTTAAATGATGTTTTAATCTATTTTGCTTCATTATGTAACTAGTTTTACACAATTATTTTAGTAAACATAAATTTTTGTATTAATTTAGATATACATTTTAACATTAATTAATCGATATTCCAATCCTACCCTTATTCCAGAAATTCTGCCATTTTATAATTCAGTAATTTTTTGGGTTTACATTCATTCTGTTGGGTCTTTACAATCTTTACCTTTTCCTGGGTTAGATCTTCCTTTTTGTTTCAGCTTCACTTTGAAATTGAGGTTGTAAATTTCTCATCTTTCGGCCTTCAGATTTATTTGTTTACTTTCTAATTTTCTTTTCCATTTTGCAGCTTCACTATCTAGTATTATTGTTGGGGATACACATCTCTTCTGTAGTTTGGCAACGAACATGGTTTTCTGTATCTTGTATTTTTTACCATTTTTATTTTCAATGGTTATTATTTGCTTGGATGACCTTCCCATAATTGTATCCTCAATCCATTTCTTTTGCAGTGGGTTGCATACCCAAACGTCTTTACTCATTTGGTATGTTTTTTCTTCATCTTTGTCCTTCTTTGGCATTAACATGTTTAGTTTATTGCACAACTTTTTGTACATCAGTAAGGCTGCTGGTGATTTGTTTTTGGTTGTTGAAGGTTTTGGTGCAGCATGGCATTGGTCGTCACTCTTCATGCTCATACTGCCATTTTGGTCTAGTACTAATATCCCATCTTTTGAGATATTGTGAGTTCCAATTTGACCCTTCTTATGCCCCTAATCTCACAACTCATGCACCCTGAATTTCTTTTGTTCTGTCTATCGGCATACTATTATCATATGCACTCATGTCAATCACATTATGTAGCTCAACGGCTTCCTCAGTGGATGCTTTTCTTATTCTTAACATCATTTTTTCTAACCTTCATTGACATGTTATGTCTCACAATGCGTCTAACGTCTGCAGCTTTGCCACTTGCCAATGATAGAATTGGGAATAATTTTCTTGGTCATTTTCCCTATATTTCTCCTGCTAGAAAATATCTCACACCTCTTTCTGATACTCCTCGAATGTCATTGGTTGTTGAAATAATGAATCTCATCATTATTGCACATTTCCAGTTAAATTGCTGCATGCAATCGTGATTTGGCTTTCCTCAATCATAGAGTTAATGCTGGAATATCTCCTCAGGCTTTGTAGATGCTCTATGGGAGCTTTCCCCATTTGGCCAGCAAATGGCCGAATCTTTAAAAATTGGTTCACATTAACCTGTGCCGGTACGTATTTCATCTCTCAACCATACAAAATTATATTGTTTAACTTTTATAATATATTATTTAACATTTTATAATATCTTTTAAATATTTTTATAACTTTTAAATTCATCTCAACAAAGTTTAGAATCCTATCAAGATTATTATAGCACTTACCATACCTAGATTTATTTTAATTTAAATTTTTTTAAGAAATTGGCTTTTAAAACCTATTCAGACCTAATAAAAAGAGTACAATATTTATATAATACAAACTCCATTTCAACTGTTTATATTTTTGCAGTCATTTTCAAGGATCTACAACAAGAAATACATATTTATAAATAATACTTTAATTACATAAAACTTTCTTCTAATATCAACGTAAACATTAAAAAAATAGGTACTTTGTTTTTTTTTCTTGCTATGAAGTATTATCCCAAAGATGTACTACTCTAATCGTCCGATCTTTAAGATAACATCTCCTAGTGATTTCTGGACAATGCTAATTGCTAAAATTTGTCCAAAGATCACGTGGAGGCATTACATTAAAGATCTAACGATTAGAGCAGTATATCTTCGGGATAATACGTCATAGGAAGAAAAATACTAAACAAGCCAGCCATCTGGTAGACATTGGACACCATGTTTCTTCTTTCTGGAAAAAAATTTACTATAATAAATAATTAGTATAAGATGTAATAACAAGAATAATAGCAAAAATAATACTAAAGATTCCGGTAGACATAGCAAGAATAATACTAAAGAAGACATCTAATAGTAAGAATAATACTAAAGAAGACATCTAATAGCAAGAATAATACTAAAGAAGACATCTAATAGCAAGAATAATACTAAAGAGGACATCTGGTAGACATAGCAAAAATAATACTAAAAAAGACATCCAGTAGAGATAGAAAAAATAATACTAAAAAAGACATCCGGTAGACATAGCAAGAATAATAGTAAAAAAGATGTAATATCAAGAATAATTCTAAAGAAGACATCTCATAGCAAGATTAATACTAAAGAAGCCCCCCCCCCCCAAAATACATAAATTCATAATAATTTATCAAAATATACATTTAATTGACTACAGAATAATTGCAGAAATAATCATAAAAAATATTTGTAATTTTAAAATTTAACAGCCAATAATGAACACTCCTGCCATAATGTGAAAAGCGGTCACTGCGGTGGACTGAATTGGCCTATATACTGCAAAATGGTGCTAAAAGGATCGTCTTTGTAGAGGCGCCTCCACGTAAACTCGGTTAAATATGAATCTAGGTGTTGACGTGCTGTTCCTCTGTTTTATTTTGCTATTTCACTAACCCCCACAACATTTCAATATGTTGCGCGTGAACACCAGTTTTTTGAGGGATCAACAAACTTATAGGTATGATTCACTCGATGGTGTTTATATCCTGCCTCGGCCAATTCTTCTCTAAATGGTAGAGCCTTGTTGCATATTTTCCAAAATAGCTTGCATGAGAGTGGACTTGCTTCGGTCAGGAATGGCTGTTATAAAACATTCGTCAGTCTCTCTGCAGATACCCCCAAATATCCACGGTTGTGGAAGTACTCTGCCAGCGTTATTCTACTGCTTGGAGAATAGACTTTCGTCTATCTCAACGATCATGTTAGGACCTCCAGTTTTACGTCTTTCTTGGCATAGTAGTCTCCACGTAGATACTTCATGGAAATGATTATTCCAGTCAACAACAGTTTTATCCACCATGTTCAATTGTTCTGCACAGAAAGTTATGGACGTTAATTATTTTGCCCAGCTGTATATAAAGCGTAGAGCTGTTACAAAAGAAATTTTTGAGCTTTCAAACCATGTGCCTTTTTTATCGGTGTTTTTTTAAACAACCCTTCAGATTGTAACACCATTGGTTTTCAGAGTTATTTACACATAATTTTAACTTTGCTGTGACTCCATGCTTTTGTAAAAAGTAATTGCTTCTTCTTCAGATTCCAGTAGATCGCACAGCTGTACATTAGTAGTTTGAGTACTTTCTTCTTCAGCCATTTCAAATTATAAAGTCTGTTATTTTCAAAGAATTGCAGTATTAAAGTCAATATGATAAAAAATAAATTCAAAAAATCAAATTTTCATCCCAAAAAATTATATTACATCCTGTTAAAATCACAAAATGGACACAAATCTGTAAATTTAAAAAAATTATAGCATTAATCTCAATATGATGAAAAAAAAAAAACAAATTCAACTTTTCAACAACTTGCAGTAATATCTATAAGTAAAAAAATCTCTGAAAAGTGACTTCGTTATTCTGTTAAATCCTATTAAAATCACAAAATGGACGCAAATCTGTAAATTTAAAAAAATTATAGTATTAATCTCAATATGATAAAAAAAAAAAAACAAATTCAACAACTTACAGTAATATTTATAAGTAAAAAAGAATCATGGATGCAAAAAAATCTGTTAAACGCAAAAAAAATCTCTGCAAAGTGATTCCATTGATAGCAAAACCACAAAAGATAGAGTGACAAAATTTGACATGGTCTCTCGACTTTTTAAATCTCGTGGGTCATCACAATCAAAAAGTCACCATTCCCATGGATTAATCATGCCAGTGTCTGTTGTCATGACATTGTTTATCTAATCTTTGATGAAATCTTACCAGCAGAAAACATGTTGAGCATAATATGTCGTAGCTTATAAAATACTAAACTACCAAAAAATTATTAATTATTCATAGTTATATGTTACTTACATCTCCCTCTTTTACTTTTTATTATTATTCTTACTTTTTACATTATTTAATTACAAATCTTATTACTTTATAAAAACATCTAAGAAACTTTTTATACCAATTTTAAACCAATTCTAATTGCAAATTACTACAGTCTTTAAATCTTTATCTAAAAACCCATCTCAAAAATCACATTTCTTAGTTATAGCTTTAAATGTATTTAAAGACAAATATAAACATTTTTTTAAAAACTTTAACAATTTACTTAACTCAATTTAAACATTCCATTTTAATTATATATTATTTTACAATCCTTATCCACACCATTAATTCTATTTGAAATAGGATTATATTTTTTTATGTAAAAATATTCTTTTATCATCCTTTCCCTGTAATTTTTAACCCTTTCCCACATTTTTATGCACATAAACAAATACATGTGTAAAACTTTGTCTACATGTATTTTAAACCGAATACAATTCAGAATTATTGCTATGCTATGAATGATTTATTTATTGTATTACCACGTATTCAGACATAAACTTTATCTTTATGTAATGTGGGATCGATAATCTAAATTCTTTAATGAATGTTTTTAAATTTGGCCACTGTTTTTATACTTTAGCAACATGTTGTATCAGGTCTTAGCTAAAATTTCCATTTTGATAATCCTTAGCAATGCTATACTTATAGTATAATTGAAAAAGAAAATTATAATGTTGAACTAATACGGTTTATCATTAATATAATAACTTTATTCATAATTTTCTTAGAATAAGATATCGTATCAGATCTTTATTAAATACTTGTTCAAGAATACTGTCTGAAATAGCATTATAAGACAGCAGTATCAGCAAAACTATAAAGACTGAATTCTAGGTAAACTAAAAATTTATGATTTATGAATAGAAAAACCAAAAGAACAACACCAAAACAAAAAAAAACAAAACAACAATTTTGGGATTGATTGCCTTACAAATTAATCACAATGCCAAAACATTCATTGAAAAAATAAATTTATTAATGACATATGACTGTAATTAATAAGAAAACACTTTTGGCTGAAAAGTGGAAGTCTTTATCATTTTTGAACATTTGACTACCTACAACAATTTAAAGAACAAACAGCCACTAATGACTTTGGAGACTAATGAGCACACAAACTCAAGTTTGTCTACTAAGTATCATAGCTTTACCACATAAACATTGATTGACATGTGGCAGGATGTTTTGAGCTTGCAGAAAGGCAACTGTGTCAGCTTCTGTGTTTCCACAGTTGAATAATTACGTTATCACCTTCAGCCATTTTGTTTCTCTCATCCGAGTCACGGCCAAAACGGGACTTTTCCATGAGCACCTGCAATCATCCTGTGGCAGAGCCATTCCCAAATTGAAAACACTTCCACACTGCATAGGGAAGGATTGCTGATATGCTGACAATTAGTAGTAGATAATACTGCGTTAATTGGGATCTAGGGAAAATCATTTGGAACAACATTTCAACAGTTCTAAGGTATTCCAGTACACACAGCCTTAGATTAAATAGTAGGGAAGTGCCATTATTGATCGTACGCATAGAAAGCCATACAAAACTGGGTGGAACATTTCTGTACATATGCATAGAAAGTGACGCCATTACTGAAACAGTAAGATATGCCTTGCGAATCTTAGTTTCACTTTGCCTTCTTTTTACCTATCCCCATGCCTTATTTCAAACCCTAATTTTATCGTATTGTGTGTGTACTGCATATATTTACCGAAATCCCGCCTAAATTTATATGTCTAATGGGGTACCTGGGTTTTTTATAATAATTAAATTTGTCTTAACGGTTTTATTTTCAAACCGTTGAGTATATTTACGTATATATGCTCGTACAACAAAAGTAGGTCACATTCTCATCTACACACATACTGCGATATTTTAAGAGTTATGAAAATATTTTGTTGTTTAAAGTTTGTTTGTTTAGATCTGTTTATTGAGGGATATTATATTTGCTATATTTATTTTCATTTAATTTAAAATAATATCACTGATAAATAGATTTTAAACATTAAATTAAAAAAAAAAAAAAGTTGTAAATAAATTTTGTACTTTAGTTTTTCAAAATCATGCTATTTTCTTTTAAAATCAATGAGGGTGGGGAAAGAGAACAATAGTGGCTAATTTTAAACTGTTTATGCCAGTTTCACTAGTGAATTTTTTTTTGATTAATTAATTATAAGATAACAGTTTAGCTGGCAATTTTAATTAAATAAATTGGATCAGAATATCTGGGAAGGTACGTATAATACATTTTAATTAAATGTGCATTTCTCGGTATCTGATATAATTAATAAATTTGATTACTGGATTTCTTTACCACAGGGCAAAAGTGATTGTTTAATGGGAGAATATAAATAAGGCAGATTTTGTAAGAAGAATAGACAAATTTTAGTTATCTAAGAAACAAGTTTCAGACATCTTAATATAAATTTTCATTGTCTAAAATCTGAGTTCTAAGTTCAAAATAAGTTTAAAGTTTAGAATAAGAAGTGTAAAAGAAAGAAGTTGCTCAAAGAAATCACCTTATTTGATTCTCTATGAGAAACTGTACCCAGAAATTCCCGCGGTAGTCAACTTTAGAATGACGGGGTAAAAGGCAATGGGCCGTGTTTCCTTGGAATGGCTTCCTCGCCGCTGTCAGTCTCCATACGAAGTCCTGTAATTGTGCTTTAAAATGTCAAGCATTGTTAGCCGAGAGGTCATCGCAGCCGCCTTGCAAGCAAGTAGTTGGTTGCAGACGGTTGTCGGTTCGCGTCCTGGTAGATGCTATGACATATGAAAAAAAAATGCCAACTAAACCATCAGAAGTAAAGCTGCTCATGGAATCTGTATTGTGAAACGTTGTGAATTATGCCGCTGCTTGTAAAATCTGTGATCACAGAGGGGAACCAAAAGTTTGCTCAAGAACTCTGTTGAAATTTTGGGAAACGCTTACGGACTGTCCTTGCAAAGTGAGGTAATTAAAATGTAACCCGAGATCTCGTAAACCTTAATCTATAGCTATTTTAATAATGTACTTCGTATTATGTATTTATTTAATCCATCCTTAATTCATCACATATATATATATATATATATATATATTGTGATGACCATGTAAAGTCGTCGACACACATATATATTTATTAATAAAATTAGAAAGTAATAAAGGTGAAATAAATTAGCTAATAAATTTTTTTTAAAAAAAAAAAAGAAAAAAAAAGAAAAATTGAAATTCTAATGTCAAAATTACTGTGGATTGTGTAATAGTAAGAGAAGGGGAGGGGGGCTGCATAAATAAAGAAATGTGTCTCTTTCTCTCTTGTAAGTCAAATGCTAGAAAGTTATTTTGTTTATTGTGGGAGAGGAGAAAAGGAAGCATAAAGAAATGCATGTCTTCTCTCTCATTAAAAAAAATATATTATAACAAATTAAAATAAATATAAAATGTAAATGTGAAAGAAAAAAATGAATGAATTGTAAACTTTAAATAAAATAAATGTAATATGTGATATATAAAAAGAAACAATATGGCCATAGGTGTGAAAGTCTGTTGGACAAATTAAATTCCACGGACAAAGAAATGTTATCAACGGAAGATCTTTGCCTGATATGTTAAATTAATTGGGACTTACATTCCAGCCACTAATTAAATAAAGAAACATAATGATAAGAATTGGTTGGAAATCTAAGTCTTAATTAAAAATTTTAAAAACAATGAACAAAGAAAGAGATTAATAAAATTACAATTTTTGTCTGGCATTGCTAGTAGAGACTTTAGAGAAGCAACAGCTAAAAGAAAATGGAAGAAGTGCGTGGCTAGTGGCATTAAAGGGACGTGGGTTTGGATTCAAGCCGTATCATCACTGCCTCGCAATGTAAAATCTTTGCCTGACCTGCTAGAGGGACCGCCGCTTCTGTAGCTGTCAATTGAAACTCAACCTAAAGAATCAACCAGCAAACTGGATGAAAATAACCCCACAAACTGAGTAAGTTAATGGAGAACCTAAGGAATCAACAAGCAAAAACTGGAAAGAAAATAACCCCACAAACTGAGGAAGTTAATCAAGAACGCTCGGAAGAAATACCCATGGGACAATTACAACAAAGCCTAGGTAAAAGCATGCATGCATTTTCATTTGTCTACTATTCATAACTAAATATAAAATTAATGATTTGATAAAATAGAACTCTATCAACAGGACTTTAAGAACTTTAATATCTGATCTATTTTCATATGTTTATTATAGCCATGTATTTTATAAGTGTGTGTTTATTATTATTATTATAATGTAATTTTTTTATATAAAGTGTGAATATTATTATTAAACATATTTGTCATTAAATTTCGTATCCTTGCTTTATTCTCTTATCACCAAGCTATGACAGGGGGGAAACTGTAAGTAGTGATTAAAGGGGCATACTGATTTGTTTAAGATTTTCATGTGCTGCTTGTTCGTGCGGAATCTTAATTCTAAAAAATAAATAGCAAGCGCTGGACATTCGCTAAGTTTCTTTGAAATAGTTTGCTCTGTCCAGCACCCGAGAGTTTTGGCTGGGAAAAATAACACCAAGATAATATGTACATATTGCCTTGGGGTTCAGTCAAGGCTATAGATATGAAGTTAAATTCGTATCTGTATTAGCTCTCTGCTTGTATTGTAACGGCGTTGGTTAAAATAATGAATAAGATAATAAAGAATCTAAGTTGAAAACAATAAATGGATAAAGAATCAAAGTCAGAGAAAAAATTAAAGTATAATAAATTAAGTATAATGTAGAATAAAATAATCGAAATAAATATAGTTGAAAGTACAAATAATTAATCAACCGTACGAATAAACCATTTCCGTTATAATTGGGGGCCAGTTTGGGATATACTGTCACGTTTACAAGTTCATCCCATTTGAATTCGAGTATAACAAAATTAATAGTTTATGCAATAATTAATAAACAAATCAAAAAATAGCTTAGTGGTAGATAAAAGCAAGAAATAAAATAAATAATAGAGTGTAAAAGGAGAGAAAGAGAACGTAATATAACGTGGGAAGTTAGGTTGTAAATTGGAGAAAGTTGTGGAGGGGTCTTGAAGGCAGGCGTGGGTGAGTGATGATTAGTGAGTGAGACGGGGAGAGCAGAACAAATGTACCTAGTGTCCGTAAAATATAAAGTTAGTAAAGTAATATAATCCTATAAGGATAAGGTTAGATAGTAAAGCTGTAGAATAAAATATAAGTAATTAATTAGTGTGTGTGTTAAATAAGTTTGATGCACACCAGATCAAAAATAACAATGGACGCTCTAGTGGGCGAAATAGGAAAACCCTCCGAAGAACTAATGGAACCATCCAGAGAAATAGCTAGTGACAGAGATATAGAAATTAGAAAGGGAATGGAGACAGTGGTTAATGATAAAAATAAAATAGAAAGCTATAATATAATGGATATTTTCACGAAATTAATGGAAGGCCAGCAAAGGTTGTTTATGGAAATGAGGGAAATAGGTGAAAGAAATAGTAGGAAGATAGAAGAGTTGGGCGAATAACACAGTAAAGATTTTAGCCAAAAAATTGAAGAAGTGAAGGAAAAATGTGAACAAACCTCAGACCAAATGAAGGTTGCAAATGAAAGGCTGGATCACCAGGAGGAACTACTGGAGAAAATAGAGCAAGGGGAGGAAATTGAAGGAATAAAAAATGAAAACAGAAAGGTTATAGAAAGCATACAACTAGAGGTAACTCAGTTAGTGAACACAGTTGAGAGGATAGAAGTGAGAGTAGAAAGGGGTGAGAATAAAATAGAAAATATAACAGAGATAATAAGAGCTGACAGTAAAGAGCAAGAAAGTGCGAGCAAGTGCTTGCAAATAAATAGTGAAAGTAACAATGCAGAGCAAATGCTTATAGGCCCAGAAGGAAAGACTGTCAGACAGGTTACTGAGTTGCTAAATGCGTTTGACAGCACTAGGCCTAATTACAAGGCAGAGGATCAGGGATTTAAACCCCAGCCCAATGATTCACACATAGGAAAGATGCAATTCAATCCTCACCACGATTATTGGGAAGGAGACCAGACGTTTCCTGATAGAGCAGAAAGCACTAAATTGTCCAAACAGATCGGAAGAGGTTCAAATATAAATGATCCATATGAGCAGGTCGACTCTAAAGGACATCAGAACATTGCTCCAGTTCCAAGAGAAAGTGGAAATATGTATGGTAAAAAGCATAAGAAACCTCCAGACAAAAACTAAGCCGAAAGAAATAAACGGACGGAAATGTCGGTTCAGTGAAACGGATAACGTAATGGGATCATGAAAAATATTTTTTTTTTTTGTAAACATATGACAGGTGGGGCAAATTGTCTCACAACAAATAATTAAAGTCACTATGATAAACAAAAAAAAAAGAGTAGTGTTCACAGAGGGAAATTAATGATAGACTTTTTTTTGTGTGTGTATGATAGACTTAATGAGCTATAATAAAAAAAATAATAATAATGATATTAACGGAGTAAAGTCAATGATAAATTTAACGCATATTTATGTGCAGTCAAGCACAGCAAGACCAATGTAAATAAAAGTAATAACAAAAAAAAAGAAAAGAAATCTATAAATAATTTATTCGTATCACAATTTGTCAGGTATAAATGCAGATAGAATTAACAATTAAATAGAAGTAAAAATAAAAATAAGAATCATTTAGGCTCATTAAAGAGCCATTTAATAATTAATAAAATAAACTAAATGAGCAACAGTGATAATGCTTAAATGATAGATATCACTGATAGGTGTATGAGGTTGCAGATTGAGGCATATATGTGTGTGTGTATGCATTATGTTGGGTCGTATTTTGAGCTTGATTCAGCTGTCTCTTCACACTTTAGATTCTCATGGCTTTCGATGGTTAAACTTTTAAATGAAGTGCCAATAAGAATCCTGGACTCATTATATAATAAGAATTAGTGTCCCAATATAATAAGAATTAGTGTCTCAAAATAAATAAATGAAGAAATAAGAATTAGTGCCTCGAATAAAATAAATAAATAAATCAAGAATAAGAATTTGTTGTTTGCGCAAGATGAACAGGCAGTAGAAATATCCTGCTGTTCACACGCTTTAAACTCCTTTTATGTTTTTTTTGGATAGAGTTAAGTTATGCCATGGTCTCGTATGTGTAGAGATTAAATTGGTTGATCAGCCAAAATCGATCGGAAAGAATTGTGTAGCTTTACCTAGCTGTCTCTCTGCACTCATCCTCATCATCATTATCACTCGTTATGACAGAGTGGGAAAGTATGTAATAAAAGCAGAAGTAAGAGTTGAAAGCAAATAATTAAAATAGACTCTCATCTCAGAATAAGATTCGACCCGATTTTAATTTTCAAAAACGGGCGGAGTGTAATGTGACGACCACGTAAAGTCGTCGACACACATATATATTTATTAATAAAATTAGAAAGTAATAAAGGTGAAATAAATTAGCTAATAAATTTTTTAAAAAAAAAAAAAGGAAAAGAAAAATTGAAATTCTAATGTCAAAATTACTGTGGATTGTGTAATAGTAAGAGAAGGGGAGGGGGGCTGCATAAATAAAGAAATGTGTCTCTTTCTCTCTTGTAAGTCAAATGCTAGAAAGTTATTTTGTTTATTGTGGGAGAGGGGAAAAGGAAGCATAAAGAAATGCGTGTCTTCTCTCTCATTAAAAAAAAAATATATTATAACAAATTAAAATAAATATAAAACGTAAATGTGAAAGAAAAAAATGAATGAATTGTAAACTTTAAATAAAATAAATGTAATATGTGATATATAAAAAGAAACAATATGGCCGTAGATGTGAAATTCTGTTCGACAAATTAAATTCCACAGAAAAAAAATGTTATCAATGGAAGATCTTTGCCTGATCTGTTAAATTAATTGGGACTTACATTCCAGCCACTAATTAAATAAAGAAACATAATGATAAGAATTGGTTGGAAATCTAAGTCTTAATTAAAAATTTTAAAAACAATGAACAAAGAAAGAGATTAATAAAATTACAATTTTTGTCTGGCATTGCTAGTAGAGACTTTAGAGAAGCAACAGCTAAAAGAAAATGGAAGAAGTGCGTGGCTAGTGGCATTAAAGGGACGTGGGTTCGGATTCAAGCCATCTCGTCACTGACTCGAAATGTAAGATCTTTGCCTGACCTGCTAGAGGGACCACTGCTTCTGTAGCTGTCAATTGAAACTAAACCTAAAGAATGAACCAGCAAACTGGATGAAAGTAACCCCACAAACTGAGGAAGTTAATGGAGAACCTAAGGAATCAACAAGCAAAAACTGGAACGAAAATAACCCCACAAACTGAGGAAGTTAATCAAGAGTGCTCGGAAGAAATACCCATGGGACAATTACAACAAAGCCTAGGTAAAAGCATGCATGCATTTTCATTTGTCTACTATTCATAACTAAATATAAAATTAATGATTTGATAAAATAGAACTCTATCAACAAAACTTTAAGAACTTTAATATGTGATCTACTTTCATATGTTTATTATAGCCATGTATTTTATAAGTGTGTGTTTATTATTATTATTATGATGTAATTTTTTTATATAAAGTGTGAATATTATTATTAAACATATTTGTCATTAAATTTCGTATCCTTGCTTTATTCTCTTATCACCAAGCTACGACAGGGGGGAAACTTAAGTAGTGATTAAAGGGGCATACTGATTTGTTTAAGATATTCATGTGCTGCTTGTTCGTGCAGAATCCCAATTCTAAAAAATAAATAGCAAGCGCTGGACATTCGCTAAGTTTCTTTGAAATAGTTTGCTCTGTCCAGCAGCCGAGAGTTTTGGCTGGGAAAAATAATGCCAAGATAATATGTACATATTGCCTTGGGGTTCAGTCAAGGGTATAGATATGAAGTTAAATTCGTATCTGTATTAGCTCTCTGCTTGTATTGTAACAGCGTTGGTTAAAATAATGAATAAGATAATAAAGAATCTAAGTTGAAAACAATAAATGGATAAAGAATCAAAGTTGGAGAAAGAATTAAAGTATAATAAATTAAGTATAATGTAGAATAAAATAATCAAAATAAATATAGTTGAAAGTACAAATAATTAATCAACTGTACGAATAAA
>JAQFVV010000081.1:0-62423 GCA_028023455.1 Epiperipatus broadwayi | reverse complement strand
TACTGGGTTATCTTTATATATATATATGTATAACGTTATATTTTAAATACCTTATTATAATGTGATTTGAAATTTATTCTTTCAAGCCTGTGCGAGTTGCGTAAGGAAATCTTATAATTGCTTGGCTGCCATATTAATTACTAAATTGCAAGCATGCATTCCCCCTTCCTTTTATAAACTATTCAAGATAATTATTTACCTATGACATAAATGATTTTAAAATAGTTCTTTTTATTTAAATTTTGTTGAGAGAGGCTGGCCATAAATAAGTTTAAGAGTGAGTTATGCTGCCTTTTTGTGAACTTCCCTTTTTATATATATTTTAAAAGTAAGTTGTGTGTTGCTGGTGAACATGCTGGAGTATGTAATTCGCTTTACTTTTCCCAAGGTCGTCGACGGCTGAGTCCGTGTCCCTGTTTTACTCCACGATTCCCATTAGACTGTGACATAAATGTCTCACTGGAGAATTTATTAGTGTACGTCCCCACAGTTACGAAGCTCCTGGGTGCGGGCCCGGCTTGAGCTATGTAAGGACTAGAGATGTCCCAGATAAATGGCAAAATGCCTATCCAAACTTTAAATTTAGTTTTAGTTATTTGTTTTCTGGTAAAGCCACAATTCCATCATAGTACTTTATTCTCTGCACTCTATCACTAGCACCACCGCATGCATATTCCCATAAGAATTTTTTAATAACATTAATTAAATGAATCCCAGTAATGTGCAGTATAGCTTTATCTTAGAACATTCACGCGAGCGTCTCTTATTAACTTAAGGTTTCCTGTTCACATTTAATTAGTTTTAAATTGCTTTAATACTTTACGTAGCTCGCACATACTTACTTTGTATTATAATAGACACATTATCATACAAAATAACTCAAGTAGAAGTACAAATATATATATCTTTATTTTGCTATCAAATTTGGACGGCATATTCTATAACTTTATATGCTTCAATAAATAGTGTAGTAATTAAATAGTTGCTGCTGTTTATTTATTCGGGGTGCAATCTAAGTTACATGCCATGTTAGGCTCATCTTGGGCACATCTATAAGTCATTGTTAAATGAACCTAGGGCTATTTTAGATCTAGAGTCTCTTGTTTCTCCTTGACTACCGGCACCGGCCAGAAATTATACTATTGGTGGCATCAGATACATTATCACGTAGAGGGCGTTGTGGAGCTTAGAGTTTGGATTTGAACTTTGGATTTCTGGGAGGCCACCCTTCCTAGTGTTGAGTTCCATGTCTAGGGTTTAAATTCTGCAGTGTGTTAGCGAGATAGACGAATTTTGACCGTTACATTACGCAGCACAAATTAAATGGCTAATATGATCGAAGTGTTGTGTTAGCAGTAAGTTTGGATGTGGCAGAATAAACTTCTTTTATTGTTCGGTAGTGTTGTTATGGCCACATAAACCACATCATGTGGCCTCTAAATGTCCACTACGTTTGTAGTGATGTATTAGCCATATGTTTGTTGCAAAAGCGGCATTATTCTGTGTTTTTACACAGAAACAGCACCACCAAGTGATGTACAGTTGCTATTTAATAAGTACCAGGATAAATTATGACCTCATTCTCTTGAAAGGACATGGCATGCTATCCTCTGGAATTTCCACAAATAAAACCACTGCAAAATTACATTTTTTTTTGTCTCATTATAGAATCCCGGGATAACTAAAGGCATCTAAGATTTATCTTCACGAAAGTTAAAAAGGACCATAGTTATTGGATTTTTTTTTATAGTTACTATTACACCTTTACCCCTCTTAATGATATCAGTTGGTCCTCCAAAACTCATCGTTAAGCAAGAATATCGTATACAGAATATGTATTCATAATACGGGTCTATGGGAAAAAAATTTGGTTGCTTTCTAAAGCTAAACAATTACACTAACTTGGGAATAAATTACATATTAAAACAAATTATTTATCGAATGCAGTGTATAAAAATATGTAAAACCAAAACCCTTAATGTAATATGCTTGTGTAAACTGTGCTGTATTATGTAGATATTCATTTGAAATATGTATGTACTGTACACGCTGTACTGTATGTATGTATGATAATACAACATAAATCTATGTAAAATGAAAAAAAACCCACTTAGCTTAAAGTTGTTACTTCCTATGATCCATTCACCAATTTTCGTTAACCAATTTTCTGAGTGATCAGTTGCACATTTTAAGATCTATTGCTGTCTTCTAAATCTTTTCCTGATCTTGGTTTTTTTTGGAAGAGATGCATCAGTTGTTGACGACTGAGAATCCCTGGAGAAAAAGTTTAGAATGGATAGTTGACGTGATTCTTGAATTTTCTTTTCTTACAACATCTTATAAGGTCTCATTATTTGACTGAAGGCATTTTTAAATATAATGCTGCATTCCAAATCAGGATCAAATTCATCCCAAAAGCTGTTCATAGTCTCATGATAAGAAAAATAAATTTTTCCAATTTCTTGATGTGCAGATTTTTCTTTATAGGCTTATCAATTATATTTTCTTCATTGTTTTTTTTTTCTTCATCCAGTTGTATTAATTCCTCATTAGTTAATTTTTCTATGTATGAATCCAAAAACTCTTTGATATTATCATCATCAACTTCTGTAAATCCTGCTTTTCTAGTTAAGTCAGGTATATTTTGCATACGATTGGTTACCTTTTCAACTTCAGCACATGCACCATGTAAGTTTAAGAGTGGTGTTAGTAACCTTACTCTATGCATTTCCTATAAAATCAACAGCTGTTTTCATATTGAAGGCATTCCAGAGATGTGGAATTGTGTTATCAGCATCCATATCCAAAGTGTCGACAAGGTGCTTCATTATTTGTTGAAGATAGTCCTTGATCCATAGGTTGAAGAAGTGACATGGTGTTCAGTGGTAAAAACACGAATTGGATGTTATTTACATAATCAGATGTTTGTAGGATGTCCATGTGCATTGTCTATTAGTAATAAGGCCTTTTCTGAGATTACTATTCCTACAGTATCGAGATGATGAAAGGTGATAGATAAGTCTTAAAATCTGTAAAAATTTATCTTGTCACCTATGCTTTCCTATTGGATCGCCATGTAACAGGTAGTGATGATTTTTCAATTCCTTTAAATATACATGGATTTTCGGAATAGTAGACAAGAAGTGGTTTTGTTTTATGTCTTTATTTCCTCCAAGCAATAACATAATATAAGGGATTCGAACGCAGACTTTCACACAACCCTCAACTCTCCATGCCATCTCATATTGCTGATCCACCTGATCATATACATGTTGAAAAGATAAAATAATCACCAATATTGTAAGACGATCCTTGGCTCGCTTGTAACCTGGGGCTTTTCTTTGTTCTTCGGATATAAATGCACGTGAAGGTATTTATTTCCAAAAAAGGCCAGTTGAAGACTTGTTTTGTGGTATATCCTTCTTCCAGTATGATATTCAATAGCTTATATAGAAAATTTGCTGCTGCAGCACTGTCTTCTGAGGCTGCTTCACCAGTAATTTTTATATTGTGTAAGAATCCATGCTTCCGAAATCTATCAAACCATCCATGACTGTCTTTAAAGTCTAAATCTCTGACACTTTCATCTCCCTCATCGATTACTTTTTTGTCGAAGATCTTGAAAATTTTATTGCTTTTCCATGAATTAATAAAAAAGATAATGGCACTCCTTGGTGATTATGTGAATCAATCCATTGCAGGAGACATTTTTCTAATTTTTCGAATAAAGGATGCTGTGATTTTATGATTTTGGAAAGTTTGTAGCACCTACAATTAGTTGAGCACTTTGTTCTATTTTGTTTTTGTTTTCCAAAATGGTAGCAACAGTAGACACAGATAAACCCATAGATAAAACATAAATCACAATTTCTTTCTCATTTTTCCAGTTAACATAAAATATCCACTTTGGTTTCCAAGCTCAAAGATTTTTTTGATTTTTTTCATGGCCATGATGTCAAAATACAGTATCTAAAAAGAAAAGTTTTATATCACTAGTAAAAAAAATGCATATTTTCACTGTTTAAAAATTACAGTACAGTAAAAAAGAAAGTAAATTTTAATTCGAGTTTTTATATTCTTCTGCAGAAGTTTTTCATTGTAATGAAAAAAAAAATCTATACTGAAGAGCATTTTTTAAATTTTTTTATTACAATACCTATTACTGTACATTTATGTTTATTACTTATGTGAAATTATTAAAATTAAAAAACAATGTTTAATTATAAATTATTTAATTGAACATAAAAACTGGTACTTTAGTATTATTCAACTGATGACGTTTTATCCTTACCGATTTTCCTTCCGGCAAACATCGTCGATGATAACATGACAACGTTGTCATGTCAACCAAATTCAATTTTTGGATTTTTTTGACCCGCGAGATTTAAAAATTGGAGAGAGCTTTGGGAAATTTTGTCATTTGTCTGTCTTTTGTGATTTTGCTACTAGTCCACCGCAGTGGACGCTATTTGTAAGTAATTTTCATTTTTGTTTCTAATAAATAATGTCATTTTGATGTATATTATTTTGTAAATTCTTCTACAATTATAAAAAGTACAATTAATTAATTTTATTTTTAATTTCTGAATAATATTATACAGAAATTTTTTAAAAATTCATCCGCAATTATAAAAATTACAGCTATGAGTGTAATACAATGTCTGGCGTTGTCACTGGTTTTGTATTTTGTAATTGAGCATAATATTGGCCATGCCTTTGGCCACGTCAAAAACAAAAAAAGCCTTTCCCCCACCCATTACAGCGCTATGTGTTGATTTTTCTAATTTTCAGTCAAAAAATGAGACACATTTTCAAATTGTTTGTTTTATATATTTTTAACATGAATAATTGAGTTAAGTACTGTCGGAAATGTTATAAAGATAAGATAATTTTTAACGCAGCACATTTTTTCGATTTTTTTTTCGTTATAAAAATTTGTAATATAGAGTGCGTTTTAAGTTATTGTCCAGGTTGCCATTAATAATGTTAGATAATCGGGAAAAGTGTTCTTTGTCTATTTATTTTAAATTTACAAAAAAAAAATTTGTACAATTATAAAATTTACACTTAGTTACTTTTAATTTCTAAATTATCAAACTTACAAATTATTTTGATGCACACATGTACTGTTTTTTTATTTTTTATTTTTTTCAACCGATGACGTATTACCCTGAAGCCATATCAGTCTGATCTTGTGATCTTTAATGTGCCGGGTCCACATGATTTGCGGACAACTTGTAGATGTTATCTTAAAGATCTGAAGATCAGAATGATATGGCTTCAGGGTAATACATCATCAGTTGGAAAATACTAAAGAACCTAAAAACTTATTACTGTACACCAGAATAATAAAATGCTTAATGCGATTCTTAAATCAGTCAAATTTAGAAAAAAAGAAATATGAACGTTTTTTAAAAGAAAAAAAAATCTAACTACTAATTTTCTAAAACATATGCTAAGTTTATTTTTCTTATTTTATATTTGCTATAAGTCGATTGTTGGATTCTTAATAAATACAGAACTGTATATTTTTAGTAATGTAATAGTGCCCTCCTTCCCCCGTTTCTGAAGAAAGATTATTCATTAACACTTATTTTAAATGCAATCTGTTTTTCTATTTAAATTTTTTTCTAATTCAACATTCGCATTTTCAAATGTTTTTTTTTTGATTTGAAACCACTTGCGTAACAACATTTTTAACAAAGTTACAAAATCAATAACTATTTTTACATAATTAACCAGGTGTTTTAAAAATAATATACTGTACAGTAATTAAAGAACATACACACGCAGTTTAATATTTGTTTTTAGTGTTTTCCTGAAAGTTTGTGATGATAGTATTTTAGTTGTACTCTATTTATATATTGGACTATTTCATCATCTAATATGTGTTAAATGTCTTTAGAAAAATTAAACTTTATTTAAATAATTCAAGTACTGTACATTATCTTTGAATAAAGTTTAATTTTTCTAAAGATATTCAACACTTATATGTATATAGTATTATAGATTCATTAATTATATATATTTTAAGTTTATACGTTCTATAATCAAAATACTGAATGCAGCACTAACATATGTGCTATACAATTCCAGCAAAGTCATTCTTTATCTGCATACATATTACAGTAATGTGCTTTTGCTTTTGGGTAAAATGACTTTAAAATACCTATTCTCTGATGCCATCAGTGATGCAAAATTCAAGATGGCTGCAAAAAGTTTTATAAAATTTTTTTCTCCCGATCATTATAGTGAATAATCGATTGTAAATCGAAGTAGTGGGTATAAATTGATGATGATCACTATTGTGAAGTATCGCTAAGAGCCAATCGCTAAGTGAAATCTAGGTGTATTTATTTGTTATCAATAAAATAAAGTTTTCATCTGGAAGGACAGGAAATCAATTTGAACATGCTGATAGTCAATGTTTGAATTTCATAATTATATTTAGGGCTGATGTGTATTTGTATTGGAGCAATGTTGTTTGTTAAATTTTATAAATAAAATTAGGTACTGTTTTGATAACCAGGCATGGCCACTTTGATGACATTGTTTTTGTGAAAAACAATGAAATGTAATGTTACCGGTCGAAGATTTTTATTTTATTATTAAAACGAAACAAAAATAAGAACAAATCATTTATTTATGTTATTTTTAAATAATTTTTTAATGTTATTTTTTAATTATTTTTTTTATAGATATATTAAACAATCTCCATACTTCCCCATTATTTTAAATTCATATACATAAATATAATTATTTTTAAATTAAAATATAACTTTTTTTGTGTTTTTTTTAATAACATGTTCTATTTTTTTTTTAAAACAAACATCGCGCTATATAAAATAATTGATGTATTTACATTTAATTTCAAATAAGAATGACGTATCGTAAATTCTAGTAATTTTCACCAGCATCATTCATTCAAGCATGTAAAAGTAATTTAAAGTGATTATTTAATATCTTCACACTTTCACTTTCAGACACTTAAGATTTGCTCATACAAAAGCGTTTAGGTTCAAAAAGATAGATGGCCACTTTATCTTTTTCCAAAGACTTTATCATGTGTTTGAAGTGTTAGTATTCAGTCATTTATAGTTAAAATCTGCAAAGCGCATGTGCAACAGCTTAATTCTGTTTAAGTATTAAACTTTTATTAAAGAAAAATTTCAGGATTTCCACGTGTAGAAACAAAAATAAGTAAGCCCCCGAATGACACCTGGATCCCTGTTTTTATATCTAATAAATCTCTAATACACCCACCTTTGATCAATTCATTTGAAAACCAATAAAATTATTTTTATTTATTAAACTTTACCATTCTTGATAATTCAGCTGTCAAATCAATCTACTGACATTATTGATCTAATAATACCAAACCATGTGACTCACAGCTGCAAAGTCAAAAGTTCATTATTAACAAATATGTAATATTTTTTTAATGATAATATTTTTATAAAAAACAATAGCAATAAATATAAAATTCAGAGCTATTCCTCTTTATTACTTTTAAATATATTAACTTTAATAACTTTATCCATTTATTTGTTTTATTATTTTTTTTAATCAATATTAGAATTAAATTATTTTTTTATTCTTATGTTTACATGTCATTCTTGCATGCCCATACATATTCACACACATGTGACCTCACACTAGTTGTTTAAAAGTTATTTTTAAAACTACAACAATAAACATATTAATGACTAATTCAAAATAATTTTTATAAGTGAAACGCTAAGCTAAATTTATTACTTAATATTATTTAAAACATTTATTTCCAATATCTAATTATTATAATTTAGACATTAAAATGAATTACATAATAGTTATATTTAAATACATTTAATATTATTTATTAACTCACAACTATTTCTAATATTTTCTTTACTTCAAATTATTGTCTGACATCCCTTATCAAATTAACTCACATATATTATTGAAATATTTAGACATAACCCCATTATATTTAACAATTATTATAATACTACATAAGATTATCCTATTTTATTTATTAACTAAGTTAACTTAAATTTTTATCATTATTATTTTTTTTAAAATTCTGAAAATTTCAGACAAAAGGTTAAGCTAAGATAACCTTGATCACCTATTGGAACTAAGTGAAACTTCAGTTCGGTACAATATATATATTTTAAACATTAGAATTTTATTACTAATGTATATGTGATTTTACTGTAAATGACCTATCATTCCTAGTATTTGATATACAGTGTGTATACTGTCATAACTGTTTATACATTTATATTTTGTTAACAATGTTCCAGCAAAACTTAGTATTTATTTTACATTCTAATTAAAAACAAACTCCAATATTTCAGGTGGCTAAGATTTGTTGTGGGTGTGCTCTTAAGCCACCCTCACAGTAGCAATAATTGTTTTCCCTTTTAGTGTCTCTTTGTGTTGTTTATTGAAGGTTTTCTTGATGACTGCTGATGGATAACCATTTTTCATAAGCATTTCATCTATGTTAATCTTTTCTTTTTTCAAGTCACTGGTTTCTGAACAAATCTTCTTTGCTCTATTCCATAGTGATAATACTATTCAATATTTAGTGCTTCTCATATGATTGTATGTATAAACCAAGTACTTTCCAGTGGAATATCGTAAGTTTTTTAATCCGATCTACTGTTTGTCATCATATCCATTTGACCGATAAGGTTTAACTTTTGTTTTAATGTTTATTTATATTTGGTTTTAAATCTTAGGTTGTTATAACTGGCTTATTAGTTTGTGCGTTAACATTACCTAATTCTATTACTTAAGTAACATTAATTTCATTGGCTTGAATTGGGACTGGACCTTATGGTGTGTGTACTGGTTATTGGAGGGGAGTTGGAGACATCACAATATGGATTAGAATTATTAAATTTTACATAAGCCATTCATTCCCTAATAAAAGATTCAAACTATATAACCAAATTATAGGAAAAACCTAATTTGTACATCTTGTAAAGCAATTTTGAATGATCCACTTTATCAAATATTTTGAATAAATCAAAATAAATAACATATAAATAACATTGATTCTCGAAAGCATTGGCACTATGATATTTTATTGTTAAAAGATTAGTTTCAGTCTGTCTGCCAAGTAGAAAACCATGTTGCTCAGGAGCTTATTAAAATTGTTGATATTTGGTTGATTGTTTCTATATTTTTGTTCTGTAAATTTTTGTGATATTATTTGTATAAAATACAATATAATAATTTGTGGTACTTTGGTATTAACTATGCTATGACATATTACACTGAAAGCATATTATTCTAGTCTTTCGATCTTTAAAATAACATCTCCAAGTGATTTGCGAACAAACTTAATCGATAAACTTTGCCTGCAGACCATGTGAAGTTATTTTAAAGATCGGAAGATTATAGTAGTATGCCTTCAGGGTAGTACGCTATAGTATAGTTAATACCAAAGAAGGAGACGTCGAACATCACCATGTTGGCCGTTTCGTGCCATGAAACATAGAAATGAAATAATAACTAATAATTTACTACGATAAAAAATTATCAAAAATGAATATTATAAATAATCATTATAATTTTTAACGATATTTAACTAATCATTTGGACCTGAAACAAAGAAATGAAATAATAACTAATAATTTACTCCACTAACAAATGAAATAATAACTAATAATTTACTCCAATAAGAAATGAAATAATTAGTAATAATTTATTACAATAAAATATTAAGATATAAACAATTATTATTTTATAAATAATCTCCCATCACCTATTATATATATATATATTCTTTACGCACATATACGATTTGAGATTTTATTATTACTATTTATTTATTTATGAAATTAATAAATATCTATGTCCCGATTAGTTTTAAGATTAAGTTAAAAAATGTTAAATAAGTATGTATATTAGCGTAAGGGATGGAGTTTAAATTTGGTTTGGTGGTGGGAGATTGTTATGGGCTGTGAAGTGAAATCTGGCTCTCACATTGACCGCTTCAGTATTGTTAAGCTTTTAAAAAACAAGTTACAAGCGCAATACCCAGTTAGTGATATATTGTCTTTTGATTGCATTTTGCATCAGGAGAGTCTTTGTAAAGCTGCACTGGATCCTATTGGTAATGAACACAATCAGAGCAAGAGGCACTCCACCATTGACAGTTCAAATCTTTTCTTGAGGATGTGGAGGCAGAATATGACATAATTTACTACAACAGTGTGAGGTGGTTGAGCCTGAGCAAAGTGATAAAAAGTGTCTGGTTATTGCAGAATGAAATCCTTATTTCTGGACATGATTTCATTACAAAAATAGGATGTGAGGAGTGGAGATATGAGATGATGTTTGCAGCTGATGTATTTGAAAAATTGAATGAACTGAATGTGATATAGCAGGGAAAGGGGTTGTTTGCACATGAAATGTGGAAGCTTGTAAAATCATTCAAAGCCAAAGTAGAAAAAGAAAGTGCCTGAAAGTGTTTCTGCTAAGATTAGGGTGATATGCAGTTGTAAATATCTAAATAGAGGGTCATTATCAAATTATAGCCTGGGTTCGATATTGGGGGTTTGTTGACACCTTGACTTTTTCTGTCATCTTCTGTCTTGGCTTGTTATTTACAGCCTCCTAAGAATAAGTGCCATAATTTAGTTTTGTCTGTCATTATATAAATGTATATATATATGTAACGTTTTTACCTGTCTGGCTAGATCTCTGTGCGCAATAAATTGCGTGAGTTGATCAAGTTATGAAAAAGGTTTTGCTCTTATTTCTAGAAACAACTATATTACCTAGGAATTGTTACGATTACAATTGCCAACCGAATCAGTTTTTAATTTATAAATGAAGGCGCCAGAGTCGTTAGAGTCACTGATTCTGCTTCAAACATATCACAACCTAACAGAAAATGAAGTAAACTATCAGGATTTTGGTTTCCCGTAACTTAGTTATAATTTAGAGAATTATATACCTGGGGCTTAATTGCTAAGTATTGACAAAGGTAAATTATCTGTTCTAATACTCCAACCCTACTAAATTTAATAATAAACATTAATAACATACAATGATAAAGTTGATGAAAGCAAAATATTTTATTCTAACAAATTTAAAATATTTTTCTTTAGATAAATAATCAAATAAAATTGGAGAGCACACACGTTAATCCAGATATTAAATCAATTACTTAAAAAAACAATTAAAGTTCTTAGATAAACAAAAATCTCTTGAATAATAAAATTTAATGTCCCTATCAGGATTATATTATATGCTTATAGGGAGAATTGTTTGCAAACTTTAAGTTACAAGGTAGTTGAGGAGGGACCCTACTGCCACTATCAGATGGCACTGCGACACCATCAACAACCAGCCTGAAACCTGCAAGTGATAAATTTATTTACGAAAGTTGTTCAAATTTGACAAATAAAAAAAAAACAACAAAATTGTATGAAATTCAAATAAAAAAAAAAAAGTGATGAAAGTGGCTGGAAATTGACAAATAAAAAAGAAAACAACAAAATGCTATGATATTCAAATAAAAAAATTAAAAAACCATGAAAATACGAGAAAGAGCTACACCCCCTATAATCAAAAATTCAAAATTTTTTCATTTAAATCGAAAAATAAAACATTAAAGTAGAAATTTTTAAAAAAAAAACAAGAAAATGGTATCAAATCCTATAATAATTCAAATTTAAAAAATAACTAAGTCCGTGATTAATGCAAAAACAAACATGGCGACCAAAAAGCGGGAAATCCAAAATCATCAAATTATTTACCTTTCGAGATTTCCAAATATTAATGGGCAAATTAAGTAGCTGTCAATATTTGCAAACGATCAGATATAAAAGTAATGGTTATATAAGCTAAAAAGAATATTACTATAAAATTCAAATTTAAAAATAAATAATTTCATGAAAATACAACAACGAAACACTCCCACCCCTAAAATCAAAATTTCTCCACTTAAATCGAAAAATAAAAATGACTGAAGATATATATATTGATACTGTAAGATTTGTAGTCAAATCTTAGTTTCACCTTGGTTCTGTTATCATTCTACCTCTCGCCTTTTTAGTATAGGTTTACTATACAAAATTAATAAAGCGTATGACACACTTGAATGAGAAGCTATAAAGATACACAGAAATTATTACACGATAGCACTTTGTTAATTTTGTATATTAAATTATCGAATGAGAAGTCTTAAAATCTTTAATATAGGTTTACATGGATTCTGACCTTGAGTATCGGATTAGTGCGATCTGTAAATTATTTCAAAAAAAGAAGAAGAAAAATAAATGTCATATATGCACACATACTCTGATAGTTTTATTTTAAAAATAATGCATTTCAAGGCATTATTAAATTGCCGTGCATAAGTTGTATAAAGTTAAATAATCCTATTAATTATTCTGATAGGTTTACATAATATTTTAATTTATAAAAAAAGGGAAATCAATAATTATATTTTAAAACGTAAACATATTATTTAGGTCAGGTCCAGGTAATACTTAAATTATAAAAAAATAAATAAATCTCAATTAAAAAGGAAAGATGTTTTTAAAATATAGAAATTCCCCTGCTAATTAAAGGCAAGTCATAGCGGGAGGGGGGAAGAGATGACAGAGCTAAAAGGTATTTTAAACGTACAGAAACAAGAGAAAAAGGTTTGTTAAAAAAAAAATTTTTTTTTATAAATTACGTCATGCAAAAAGGTAAAATTTAAAAAGTGGTCAGATTGAAATTCCAATCTGTATTGCATCCGTGACCTAAAGGGATATATGGCACAGACCCGAGAGACAGCTGCATGTATGACGTATTGCTTGATGGATCCCAGAGATAAGGAAAAAGATAATAAAAAGCCACAACTGATTGTTAAAATGGTCAATGAGAGGCTAGAACCAGAAACGTTAAATTCCAATTATGCTGTTAATTATTATATTTCTTGCGATCCAAATTTTATATCTAGCAATGTGCCAAGAGTAGGCGCTGTGCGACGCTCCTCCAGACTGATGGCTATACAATATTAAAATTCCCACGAAATGTGATCAACCTAGAATTCTGCTACTTCCGTTGAATAAATCTTTCCCTAAATGTGGCTGCTGTTGAACCAGGAAACTTGGACTCTACAACAAGTGTGCACACTTAAATGAACTAAAGGTAACACGATACCCAAGAATAAAATTGTTTTGAACTCTAATTGAACTATATTTCTAATATGTTATTTTCATTTTCAAATTCTACTATTATGTAATTCTAAAATTAAAAATATGCAATTTTCTGTAATAATGCTCTTTTGTAATGAACCTCGTAACTTAATCTATTTACCATTATTCTACTTGGGTATCCAAAATTTTATTGTATTCGTTAAAATTATATTTCATGCCCATGTGGTTTCCGAGCTGATGTTTTTTTTAAATTAATTCGCAGAGGAGCTACTCTACTCTGCGGATTGATATGATAACAGAAAAATCATGTTGGTTAATAATTTTCAGCTCGGGAATCATAGAATAAATTTAATATGTTTTATAAAGACAAGATCTATATTATTAGTTAGTGTATTTGTTAATGGCCTATCATTCATTTTAAGTTAGTTAAATCTTAAATAAAACCATAATGTTAAGAAGAAAAAGGGGGGTTTTTTAATGATAGTAAATTAAATGCTAGTTGTGTGGAGATTAGGGATAGATTTATATTATATTGCCAAGCATAAAATAAATAAATGCGTTTGCATTAGAGCTGTGAACTGCGTTAGTTAGCGATACATGAATTTTTAAATCGCAGAAATGTAAAAGAGGTACTGTAAACATTTTGTTCTCACACTTAAGGAATGTACAAAAAAATATAATAGCACGGAACCTTGTCACGCGGTAGGGATGGAAAGGCTAAGACCTCGTACCGATACCGCGCTCGTGACCACTCCTAAGGACTCTGACCCGATGTTTGGCCGTCCCTCTTCCTATTCCTATAATAATTACCTTGTCATGTGGTCGGGGGTGGAAAGGCTGCGACCTCATACCGATACCATGCTCGTGATGTACCTACAGGGCTCCGATCCGACGTCTGATCATCCCACCAGCCTCCAACATTTCTTCTCGTTTATCCCCTTAGAAAGCCGATTTTCTTATAGCTCGGCAGTATTTTAGGCTACTGCAGGTCACTTTAATAATAAGTATAAAGTTTATGCTGGGTCTACCTCCACTCCTCCACATCTGCTAATCTTTAGTAAGTTATTAGAATAGACATTAATATTATAAAGTAAATGGGGTGATAGCCTTGTAGATGAATGCACTCCTCATTAAGATATCGTAGCGTGTCTTGTAACATTCGCCACCTAAACATGAGGCATGAGATGTATTTCATATTGACACCCAGGTAGCGTAATATATTTACCTATGTAAAGTAACCGAAATTAAATACTTTAAATTATCTATATCCATGTCTGTGTGTCTGCTTAATTTAAAATAATAATTAGTATCATTCATAGCAATGAACAGTAAGAATATAGTAGTAGTCTGTAAGGTGAAACCATTAGTTAGAGTCTCTTGTTTACCTGACCACCGGGCCTAGAAAATAATGCTATTGTTATGGTAGACGCGTTGTCATGTGGGTTTTGTTGTGAATAAAATTACTGGGTTCGAATGCAGTATTGCAGGCCCTGAACCCACCTGTTGTGCCAGCATTCGAACGTGGTGGTGGAATTTTGCAGCATGTTAACAAGGCATACAAAATCTTATCGTTACAATATATATCCAAGAAATACATGGAATATAAATTATATAAAAAAAAACAAAAACATGATGTAATATCCTATAATAATTCAAATTTAAAAAATTAAGAAATCCATGCTAATCGACAAAGAAACACGGCGGACAAACACGGCAAATTAAGTAGCTTTCAATATTTGCAAACGATCAGATTTAAAAGCAAAGGTTATATAAACTAAAAAGAATATCACATGAGAGAATCTATTTCTCAAATTGCATCAAGAATACGATCAAAAATAATTAAAATGCAAATACAGAATTTGGTGTATCACTGAGATAAACTCTCTCCCCCTCCGCATGAAGAATTACTGAGTAACTTTTCAAAAATATACATTTAATATTTAAAAATAAAAAGACTTTGCAAATAATAAGTCACAACACTTAAATACATAGAAAAGACTTTGCAAATAATAAGTCACAACACTTAAATACATAGTAATAAATAGTAAGTAATTAAATATAATTATAGCAAGTTATTCGTTATTTATTAATTAATAATTATATAGAGTTTAAAATAATCATTGAGTACAGTTACAGGAAAAAATATATTTATTGTCAAGAACGTTACAAGAGTTTATTTTAACAATAATTTAAATAAATAAGAATATTAAAATAGAGTTTTAAAAGGTTATTATAACATAATCGGGCTTGGCCACTTGATGGCGTTGTTGGCAATCAAAAACAATACAATGTACGGTTTTCGGGGCCATGTGATTTTTAAATTGTTAATTTTTTTTTTGGTTATTAATTTATTGATTGCTATAACTTTTTTTTTAATTTTTAAGTCACTGTTTTATCTGCGTTTTTTTTTTGACTTTTTTCCCTGTCTTTTTTAAAAATAAAACGTTTAATTTTAATTTTGTCTTTACAAAACAGCAATCTTTTTCATTTTTTAAACATACATTTAAGCTTTTTTGGGAGGAGGGGTGGGTTTAGGGGATCGATTCATTGATTGCTGCTACTCTGCGATGTCTATTTAGCGATGTCTTTCGTTTAATTATTGCTTTCTACATAACAAAACTGTGTAGGGTTAGGGTTAGGTTTAGGGTTAGTTTTAGGGTTAGGTTTAGGGTTATTTTTAGGGTTAGGGTTAGTTTTAGGGTTAGTATTCTGTTATTTGTAATGCGATTTTTAAATTGTTTAATTTTGACACATTTTACATAGCTGTTTTTTTTTGTTATTAATTGATTGATTGAAATAAATTTTTATTTTTAAAACATAAATTGAAACTTTTTTGGGGGGAGTGGTTGGGGGGAGGGGATTGATTCATTGATTTCTGCTGTCTATTTTGCGATGTCTTTCGAAAACAATACATTTTAAATATGATGTACAACTTTTAACCATTTTTTTCAACTTAATTCTTGCTTTATACATAACATAACAAACAAAACAAAAAAATAAAAACAACTATGTACTTTTCAAAGCAATAAAGGTTTTTTATTTTATTTTACCTGTGCTTTTTATTTATTACTTTTTATCAAATCGAAACATTTTCTCTCAACAAAAACAAACAATAATCAAAAAGAAAAAAAAATTATGTCAACTGATCAAATGCTGGTTTTTTTTGGACCGCAGAAACAAACATGCAGTCCAAATTAGTGGTATTTGACAAAAAAACAAAACACATTGTTCTCCACTCCACCTTCAATCTGCTCTTGTGGGTATAGCCATTTCAGACAGGTTAGAGAGGAATATATATTACTTTTTATTGATATGTCACCACAGAAATTCTGACAAGTAGTTGTTAAGTAATTGTCATCTAGTTCCACGCTCCTTGCAGTTTTGAGATTTTGGAAGGCCCCAAAGTTGTTCTACGTTCTGTGTGTGAGCGCCTGTTTTGGGGTCTACAAAGTGATAGCCATGGTTCACAGTTAGATGATGAAAACCTGCTGCCTCAAGCTGTGCACTGTTATAACCCCTCTAACAGTCGATGGTCAATCCTGGCTTCACATTTGCTTTCAGGGCCTCCAGAAGGGTAGTGGCAGAGCGTGACGAATTGGCGGTGACAAAACATTCGGCGGTCTTACGACATATGCCACCAAACACCCACTGTTGAGGAAGCATCCTACCCTGGTGGTTTTTCTTTCGACTAAACATAGTTTCGTCCACCTCAACCAGGACCATCGATTTGACGACATGGTCTACAAGATAGATTTTCATGATATAATTCTCTGAGACCAGTGGTCCACTCTATTACTGTTTTATGGCTAACACCCAGTTCTGAACATATATCTTTCACTGTCATATGCTCTCGGCTTCAGAAATAAATTACACGCAGGGCTGTCAACAATGGTATTCTGCTGCCTTCAAACCAACTATTATTGCAAACTGAACACCTTCAGTGGCAGGAGACGGATTTACAGCGGAACTGAAAAATTTGTTTATAGTTGTATAATTACATCTGCTGTCCACATTCACATCGCTTCGACCATGCTATTATATTGTGACGTTGCAAATACGACATGCACTCGGCTTCTGTTGTTGGCAACTGCGAAAAAGTTACGCGTTCGCCATCCATTTTATCAACTATGTGGTATTTCACGTGAAAACGAGATTTCGCACGCGACATCGGCCAAATTCTTTTTTACCTACCCTCGGCAAGCTTTTACACCTTACAATTGTCTAAACAAGGGTGTGGCCATTTATAAAATTACTATAAATTCATGTTTCTTAAATTAATTATAAATACAAAGATTGTGTAACGTAGATTGTAAAAATTATACTAATCAAAGACAACACACATATATATCAAACTGTACACAATAGATAAGTGTGTGGATTCACAGTAACTGTTGCAAAGCAGAAATAGGCCGTATTATTTCTGCGTTATTTGATCATTAACAGCCTTCTAATGGCTAAGACAAACATAGATGTTTTCTATAGCCGTAAGGCCTTGTAAACGGCATTTTGTTAAATGTTTTGGTGAGCCAGAACGCCATCAAGTGGCCAAGCCCGATTATATTATAAGAACCTTTTAAAAATATATTTGAGAATATATTACCAACTTTTTGTTCTGAGTTCAGTTCCGCGCCATTTACACAATGATCAGTTGATTGATGTCCTTTTTTTACAACTCTTTAATTAAAATTATAAAATTTACCTTTTTATTCTTAAATTTTTTAAGTTAGCACTTTTATCAAAGGTGATTGATCTCCATGTGAATAATAGCAGATTAAAAAAATACTTTAACAGAAGACATTGACAAACCCTATAGCAAAGTTATTTAAAGAAGTTGTTGTTTGAAATATAGCATATATAATATCCCAATACAGTTTCGTTTTTCTTAAACAGTTGCAAATTGAAGTATGATGTAATAGCTCTTTCTTACATTAAAAAATATAGGTGCAAACAATATCCTTCCACGAAAATATAACACCACCAATACAATTCAAAATACGAAATGATTTTCCTTTAATTAGAATTATCAAATAATAAATTATTCTTCAACATTTTGAAAAGAGAAATCAACTGAAATAATACGTAAATTTTAAAAAAGTACACACACACACAAGTGATATAATACGTAAATTTTAAAAAAGTACACACACACAAAATTGGTAAAAATACACAAAATAAACATTAAATTTAAAATGCCTAAGGCAAAATATCGAAAGTAAGTAAAAATCAAGTAAAATTTTTTGCCTAAGGCGAGTATAAAACCAAGTGAAGTAATATGTAAATGTTAAAAAAGTACACACACAAGTGAAATAATACGTGAATTTTAAAAAAGCACACACACACACAAAATTGGTAAAAATACACAAAATAAACATTAAAATTAAAATGCCTAAGTGAGAAAAAAAAACAAGTAAAAAAATTAGCCTAAGGGCAGTAAAAAATTAGCCTAAAAGCCAGTAAAAAAATCAAGTGAAATAATACGTAAATTTAAAAAAAGTACACACACACAAGTGAAATAATACGTAAATTTTAAAAAAGTACACACACACACACAAAATTGGTAAAAATATATTAAAAATGAATCGATGGAAAATTAAAACACCTGAGGTAAGAAATGGATAATTAAAATGCCTAGGTCAACAAATAGAACAAATCCTCAAACCCCCACAAAAATTATAACACTTAAGGCAAACAAATAAAAAAATTAAAAATCAAACAATTTCTTTTTCTGAAAAAACCCAAAAAAACGCTATGAAATTCGAATTAGGCAACAAAAACAGAAAAACCTTAATGGTAAAAGTCAAAAAATTAACAATGGCAGGCAGATGGTGCTTCATTAAAATGGTGGGAGATTATATAAACTAAAAAGCAAAAAGGACATTACACAGAGCTTCTATTTACCAAATTAATTATACTCTGCTTTATATAGATAAGCTTTCTATTAAATTTAATATCAAACATAATTGATAAATCATAAATATTAATATTTGTGCTCAAATATTTTATATGTATAGAACACAAGCATACACATACACACGGCGTATATTAACAATTGAATAAAGAAAATTACAAGAGAAAAGCAATCATGTCCAAATCCATTTATTTAGATGTAGAATATTATTTTAAAATTATGAATAGTTTTTCAGTTGATCACTTTCTAAAAGTCATTTTACCATCATTTGGTTAATGCTGTAATATAGGAGTGAAGAAATATATGCAATAAAAGTTTATACTACCTGTGTTTTTCCCTGGGATAATGATGAAAATATAAAAACAATGGTAATAATTTGTTTGGCTTGTGACTTCCTATGTGTTTAATCTAATTAATTTCACGAATTGGTATTGATTCTCTTTGGAGGAGGTTACTGTTGAAATATTTCAGGAGCATCTTCTTTCCAGTATTGGCAAAATTATTTATTATAATTATTAAAATTATTTATTATAGATTCGATTACTCCAGTTGCAATTTAGTATTGCATCACACATTTTAATAATGTGTGGAGAATTATTTTCTTCAAAGTAATATCAGACGAACTGTCCTTACCAAAAAATATATTATTCTCTATATTTCTTTTTTTGTAGACTCTATTTTTTTCTAGAAAGTTATTACCCACTTGGTTTTGAGGTCCAGTTTCTCTTTAAACAAAGCAAAAAGCTTTCCCCACCTTTTTGTCTTTTCAAGGTCAGGAAATTTTGTTGACCACCTGTAATTTGTTTTTGACTTTTATTTTTTTTTCATTTAAGATCTCTTTTCTCTATTATAATAAAATGAACTGCATTAGCTTCTATCTTCGAAATCAAAGTTATATTTGTTGAATTTTGTTCATTCGTCCATCCATCCACACAGCATATATATACTTGTGTTTCAATAAAATACAAGAGCATAAACACCCCTCCCCTTTCATACTTCATCTTTATTTTAACCCTTCCTCTACCAATTTAAAAAGTCAAATATACTCGAATAAATAATATAAGAACTATATACACAAGTATGTGTACAAATTTTCTTTTTGTGAAACAGGGTTTGAAGCCACCCTGTCACAATATATATATATGGATGTTCTCAAAATATGAAAATAAAAGATTGATTATGATGAGTTAAAAGAAGTTAAACAATTACAAATATCTTGGTTGGATTATTAATACAGATGGAAACATAATGGAGATGAAATTAATCATAGAATTAAATAGAAAGATTTTTAATAAATTTGTTTTACCAGTTCTTACTTATGGATCTGAGACTTGGACACTTAATAGAAGAGCAATATAGAGATCTCAGACCACTTGGAGAAGTATGGAGAGATGCATGTTAAGAGTAACAAGAAGAGATTGAAACCTCAATATATGGGTAAGAGAACAAATAGGTGTTACTGACCTCATTGAAAAAAATAAAGGACTAAGAGTTGGGCTGGACATATTGCTAAAAAAGATGATGATAGATGAACAATTGAAATCTTAAACTGAATTCCAAGAGATTGTAAAAGACCCAGAAAGAGACCAGATGTGAGATGGATGAAATAAGAAAGTGTGCAGGGGTGATGTGGAGAAAGCTAAAAATCGGAGGTTGATTGAATTTGGAGAGACATTCATCCTGCAGTGAATTGATAATGGTTGATGATGATGATTTCAGCCTAGTTTTAAAAAATGCTATTATTTCAGCTAATTTATTAAATATTATTTAGTAATATTTATATGTACATCCACACATACTAATAGTTTACAAAAATGATATTAATTTGAGCTAATTTATTAAATATTATTTAGTAATATCTATATATACATATATGTGCGGATATACATATAAATATTAGTACTTTCAGATCCAAGGCTCCTCACTGACAAAGGCCACAAGCCAGAAACTAGTCTGGGGATATTGTATGAGTAGGCACTAGATGGGGATTTTTTGCACAAGCCTTCTGACATCCATTGATTACTTTAGCTTGCTGTGTGTGGCAATACGTATAGTGAGTTGTCTGTTTTAATGTTAGTTTCTAATGAGTGATGTTGATATTGCAAAAAAAATTAGCCTTGATGGGCACTAGATGGGGATATTTATGCACAAGCCTTCTGACATCCATTGATTACTCTAGCTTGCTGTGTGTGGCAATACATATAGTGAGTTGCCTGTTTTAATGTTAGTTTCTAATGAGTGATGTTGATCGTGCAAAAAAACAATTAGCATTGATGGGCTATACAGTGAAACAATTTTTATGGGTTTTGAATAGTTGGGCACTGATGAAGAAATATTATTTTTAATATATGCCCATTTTTAAAGAATTTTAATGGAAAATGGGTCAAAAAATTGAGTTGGATTCATTAAAAAGCATTTGCAGAAAAAGTAGAAAAGTTTAGTTTATAATTTTTGCAGAAACTCAAAACCATTTTATCCATGATATAGTGTTTTCCTAATGTTCATTCAGCCAAACTTAATAACAAATATCAGTTTTGTTTTAAAGCAGTGATAATTTTGAAAACATTAACTTATGGATTATGTAATAGGAAGATAAACTATGTTAATAATATATAAACGATTTTAAATTTGTCGTTTTACCAAATCATGGAATTTTTATAACTAAGTCTGTTCTTGAATATAATTTTAAAAAATTTGATAGTTTTTTTTTCTCAGTGATGTTTATTCATCAAAAAAAAATATACATACAGTTAGAAAAAGATTTACAAGGGAGTGATTATAAAATAAATTGAAATTTCAGGAGCAACATGGTAAGAGGGGAAGGATAAATGTGAAAAGGGAATGGGAAGTGGAAACGGGAAACGGTGTGTAGTCCAGGCCGGTCCGAAATGCATGTTTTCATAATTGAGTCTTATGACAGAGGCTGAGAGGCTGGGAGTTAGACGATTGCCCAAGTGTCTGTGAGGAGTGGAGATGGGGCTAGTTTGGTATTTCTGGTTTTGAGACTGAATTAGGTCCAAAGAGGTTTTGGTTCACTGAGAATACTCTCTGGTCAGAGATAATGTCACATTGGAGCAACCAGAGAGCATAGATGAGGAAAACTGATAGTCTAATAGCTGTGAAGACCCCTGTTTCTATGGATTCTTGGAGGTTGAGGATGGTATTTCTGTGTGAGGAAAGGCAGGAGTTGATGACATTTCTCACACCAAGCAGAAAGGAACAGTTAAGTAGGAAGTGCTGGAGGGTTTCATTGTCAGTTTTACAGAGCTGGCATATGTGAGATATCTTGGTGAAACCCCTACAGTTGACCAAAAATTGATTTGTGAGTAGGGAGAGATCTTGGTGAAACCCCTACAGTTGACCAAAATTGATTTGTGGGAAGGGAGTGAAGATTGATTTTAAGGAGGAAATCGAGGAATTTTGCCTGAAGGGACGACCTTTTGAATTTGCGGATTAATTGAGCATTGATAAGTGTGAGGAATGTTGGGGACACAATGGAGAAGTCTACAGTCTGATTGAAAACCTCCCAGTACTTTACTTTGTTGCTGATGGATGATATAACTAAACCAGCCTTTTGTAGGATGTTGTCAATGAGTGAGGTCCATGACCTAGGCCTGCCAGTGGGATGAGGAGGGTCGGTGGGGTGATAATATGCACAAGCTAGGCAGGAAAGTGACTTAAGAGGGTGAGGATAATGTGAGATCTCTGGATCAAAAGAGTGTTGATGGAGTGCAGGTCCAACTCATTGAGGGTTTTAGGAAAATAAGTTTTTTTTAGGCTGATGGTCACCACCTTTCTGCCCCAGAGAAAACAGGTGCAAAGGGAATTAAAATTTGGATATAAACGGAATGTGTAGGAAGAACAATGGGGAGGTAATATGCTATTTTAGGAAACACTAGAAGATTGATGAGGGTGACTTTCCCATAAAGGGAGAGGTAGATGCCTATGATAGTGCTGAGGGTGGATGATATGCTTTGATAGTGTGGTTTGGGTCTGTAATCTCATGTCCCTAGGATACAGCATGAGGGGGAATCCGAGGAAGTTGTGTGGCTTGGCATTGAAGGTGGAAGAAATTTGTTTACCAGTTGATAGTTGCCAGGCTGCTGATTTATCACTGCTAAATTCCATCCTGTAGGTTTTGGTGTACCAGATGAGGATCTGTTGAAGCCTGGGGATGAGATCAACTGAGGGAAGGAAAACAACCACGGAATGATGATACCAGGGAGATCATGTTTTAGCCTGAGCAAGAGGGGATTCAGAAATGCGGTGAACAACAAAGTGCTCAGCAGGAGTCCTGAGGGATGGATATGTTACGTGTGAAGCCGGGGGGCAATTTTCCCATCCAGGGTAACTAGGATTTCTCTGTTGGACTAGAGAATGTGGAGGATGGACAGAAGGGCCTCTGGGATGTTCAGGTTCCTGAGGACACCAAGGAGCAGGTCAACAATAACAGTCAAAGGCTGTCTGGATGTCTAGTTGGACAGCGTTTGGCCTTCTATTTCGAGACCGCCTAACATGCTCAGTGGTCATCTTAAAGAGTGCAGCAGCCCAAGAGTGGAGCACCCCTTAGAACAAACTGTGAGGCAGAGAGGGCAGGGAGTTAATGGTAGACTCAATAAGTTTTATGAGCAGAGAGGTCATCAAAATTGGCCTAAGACCCTTGAGCTCAGTAGATGGCCAGGTTTTCTTAAGGAAAGAGACTAATGTTATCGGATAGAGACCCTTGTTGATATAGGCAACTGAGGTCAGCTTGTTGATCATGTTGAGAGTAATGGGGATGGTGAATTGACTTAGTGGAGAAGGATAAACTTGGGAATTGCATGAGGACCAGGATGAACATGGTTAGGAAAGCTTTTCAGTTTTTTAAATGGCATGGCCTGGGTGATGCCAGGAGCAGAGCTGACATTCAAGGTTGATGGCATAGTGAAAGGAGCGATGTCAGCTGTCCTTGTAATGGTTTCTTAAATGAAGGAGCAATTCCTGATTTATGTAGGATTTGTTGCTGACCGTGATGGATGAGGGGGTGGTTTGCTTCCTGTAGGAACCAAGAGTCCACCCCGGGTATCTTCTGGTCCAACAATCCTGATGCCCCATGTTCCTCTGGGTGCGTTTGAGATGTACTCAGCCAAGGCCTTTTGAGCATCGCGATATTGAAGTTTTAGTTGGATAATGGTGCTAATGTCTAATTACACACTCTCCTGATCAGTCAGTTGCTCTGAAATTTTGGGAGCAAGATAAAGGAAGATTTTATCTTTTTTTTGAAGCTTATGAGATTGAGATTGAGAATTATCGGCTGTATTTTGTCCTTAATAACACTCAATTATCTTGTTTAAGAGGGGGGGCCATGGAGATAGGCCTTATGTTATTTATGTCTGTGGTTTCTTATATTTTTTTAATAAAAGGGACCAAGGAAATAGGATATAGGTTTTTAATAGACCTTGGGACTTTAGCAAGATGATCAATCATGTTTTTAATAATCGGGACAGAAAAAATTGCTTAAATGTGTTATGAGAAATCTAGGAATGCCATGCATCCCAGGATGGATACTGTCAGGAATTGATAATAGCTTATTCTTAATGTTCTGTTAAGTGATTCCATGTCTCAATTATCTTGTTTAAGAGGGGGGGCCATGGAGATAGGCCTTATGTTATTTATGTCTGTGGTTTCTTATATTTTTTTTAATAAAAGGGACCAAGGAATTAGGATATAGGTTTTTAATAGACCTTGGGGCTTTAGCAAGGTGATCAATCATGTTTTTAATAATCGGGACAGAAAAAATTGCTTAAATGTGTTATGAGAAATCTAGGAATGCCATGCATCCCAGGATGGATACTGTCAGGAATTGATAATAGTTTATCCTTAATGTTCTGTTAAGTGATTCCATGTTTGCCTATGTGTAGCTGCTCATTCCAAGAAAGAGATGTTGGTGAAGCATTTTTTTGAAGTTTTTTTGGAAATGTAGGCAGATGTGTTTAAGCATGTGTGAACATGTGATGCTGTAGCCCATATGTTTTATCATAGTAGGAGTTTTCTGTATTTTTTGTGCTCCCAGTGCCCATCTAAGGTAGCTACGGGTCCAGCAGTGTTGTGGAGCAAGATACGGCTTAGCTCTCTTGCTGGAAATATATTTCGCTAGTGTATGCTGATTGGTTTTGTATTTGTTTTTAAGAAGGATAATTTCATCAATGGAGGTAACATCTGCTGTGATTTGCTTTAGTCTGTCATTGATTCTATCTAGCTCTGCTAGTAAGGAGGAAGGACCTTTGGTTCTCATAGTGTACTGAATTATTAGTGTTTGAATAATTTCAATAAAAGAAAACCATGCTTCTTCTGCAGGACAGGAGAGGATGTTAATATTTTGAAACATTATATAGGCTTCTGAAAATATGGCCTCAAGATTTTATCTTTTTTTTGAAGCTTATGAGATTGAGAATTATCGGCTGTATTTTGTCCTTAATAACACTCAATTATCTTGTTTAAGAGGGGGGCCATGGAGATAGGCCTTATGTTATTTATGTCTGTGGTTTCTTATATTTTTTTTAATAAAAGGGACCAAGGAAATAGGATATAGGTTTTTAATAGACCTTGGGGCTTTAGCAAGGTGATCAATCATGTTATTAATAATCAGGACAGAAAAAATTGCTTAAATGTGTTATGAGAAATCTAGGAATGCCATGCATCCCAGGATGGATACTGTCAGGAATTGATAATAGCTTATTCTTAATGTTCTGTTAAGTGATTCCATGTCTCAATTATCTCGTTTAAGAGGGGGGCCATGGAGATAGGCCTTATGTTATTTATGTCTGTGGTTTCTTATATTTTTTTTAATAAAAGGGACCAAGGAAATAGGATATAGGTTTTTAATAGACCTTGGGGCTTTAGCAAGGTGATCAATCATGTTTTTAATAATCGGGACAGAAAAAATTGCTTAAATGTGATTATGAGAAATCTAGGAATGCCATGCATCCCAGGATGGATACTGTCAGGAATTGATAATAGCTTATCCTTAATGTTCTGTTAAGTGATTCCATATTTGCCTATGTGTAGCTGCTCATTCCAAGAAAGAGATGTTGGTGAAGCATTTTTTTGAAGTTTTTTTGGAAATGTAGGCAGATGTGTTTAAGCATGTGTGAACATGTGATGATGTAGCCCATATGTTTTATCATAGTAGGAGTTTTCTGTATTTTTTGTGCTCCCAGTGCCCATCTAAGGTAGCTACGGGTCCAGCAGTGTTGTGGAGCAAGATACGGCTTAGCTCTCTTGCTGGAAATATATTTCGCTAGTGCATGCTGATTGGTTTTGTATTTGTTTTAGGAAGGATAATTTCATCAATGGAGGTAACATCTGCCGTGATTTGCTTTAGTCTGTCATTGATTCTATCTAGCTCTGCTAGTAAGAAGGAAGGACCTTTGGTTCTCACAGTGTACTGAATTATTAGTGTTTGAATAATTCCAATAACAGAAAACCATGCTTCTTCTGCAGGACAGGAGAGGATGTTAATATTTTGAAACATTATATAGGCTTCTGAAAATATGGCCTCAAGATTTTATCTTTTTTTTGAAGCTTATGAGATTGAGATTGAGAATTATCGGCTGTATTTTGTCCTTAATAACACTCAATTATCTTGTTTAAGAGGGGGGCCATGGAGATAGGCCTTATGTTATTTATGTCTGTGGTTTCTTATATTTTTTTTAATAAAAGGGACCAAGGAAATAGGATATAGGTTTTTAATAGACCTTGGGGCTTTAGCAAGGTGATCAATCATGTTATTAATAATCGGGACAGAAAAAATTGCTTAAATGTGTTATGAGAAATCTAGGAATGCCATGCATCCCAGGATGGATACTGTCAGGAATTGATAATAGCTTATTCTTAATGTTCTGTTAAGTGATTCCATGTCTCAATTATCTCGTTTAAGAGGGGGGCCATGGAGATATGCCTTATGTTATTTATGTCTGTGGTTTCTTATATTTTTTTTAATAAAAGGGACCAAGGAAATAGGATATAGGTTTTTAATAGACCTTGGGGCTTTAGCAAGGTGATCAATCATGTTTTTAATAATCGGGACAGAAAAAATTGCTTAAATGTGTTATGAGAAATCTAGGAATGCCATGCATCCCAGGATGGATACTGTCAGGAATTGATAATAGTTTATCCTTAATGTTCTGTTAAGTGATTCCATGTTTGCCTATGTGTAGCTGCTCATTCCAAGAAAGAGATGTTGGTGAAGCATTTTTTTGAAGTTTTTTTTGGAAATGTAGGCAGATGTGTTTAAGCATGTGTGAACATGTGATGCTGTAGCCCATATGTTTTATCATAGTAGGAGTTTTCTGTATTTTTTGTGCTCCCAGTGCCCATCTAAGGTAGCTACGGGTCCAGCAGTGTTGTGGAGCAAGATATGGCTTAGCTCTCTTGCTGGAAATATATTTCACTAGTGCATGCTGATTGGTTTTGTATTTGTTTTTAAGAAGGATAATTTCATCAATGGAGGTAACATCTGCTATGATTTGCTTTAGTCTGTCATTGATTCTATCTAGCTCTGCTAGTAAGGAGGAAGGACCTTTGGTTCTCAAAGTGTACTGAATTATTAGTGTTTGAATAATTCCAATAAAAGAAAACCATGCTTCTTCTGCAGGACAGGAGAGGATGTTAATTTTTTGAAACATTATATAGGCTTTGAAAATATGGCCTCAGTGACAGTGGCCTTGGTTAGCATTCTAATAGATTTGTTGAGATAGAGTGAGGTTATGTTGTTTAAGTGAAACTTGGATATTAGAGCAAGATGGTCTGTGAATGCTACAGGTTGAAGCATGGCTTTTAGCATGTAGTGTAGCTCAGATGTATAGAAAATCAGGTCTATTAATGATTTATGGCTTCTTGTATAATAGGAGAAGGAATTGGGTGGAAATAGACCTTCTCCACTCATAAAGCATCTGTTGAGTAGATGCAAATACTTTGAAACAAACTGTTGATAAGATGTATTAAAATCTCTAATAATAATAGATGGACAACTATTATTAGCTGTTAATATATTTATAGTATTTATAAGTCTATATATATATATATGTTATCTTGGGTGTATATATACAAGAGGTTGAAGGTATTGTGTGCATATGAAATATTGATAGAGATTATGTTATGATCAGAAAGGATGTAGCATGCTCATTCTCTGAGCTTGACTTCTTCATTCATTTTGATTTTCTTTCCTTTTGAGTGGATGAGCCAATCATCAGCTCCATTTTAGACTCAATATCAGTTGAAACATCCTGAAGGATGGGAGTAGGAAGAGAAGATGGAATAGTTTTCGGATTATTATTCTTTATGGAGGCATTAATTTCAGCCGGGTGAGCATTGTTTGTGCTGTGAGGAGGGTGTTTAGAGGCTGTATGTTGATTGTATATGTGATATACTTTTGTGTTATTTTTATTGAAGAGGGATGCTGGTAGAATTTCCTTTTGATTTGTACAAGATGGAGTTGTTATCCCTTATATCTTTTAAGGATGCATTTGTTGTTTCATTGTTTTCAGAGCTTCTGGAATAAGTCTGGGGATATTTTTTTTGCCCATATTACTCAATGCCAGATTATTCTTATGTGCGGACCTCTTGACAGATTTATTTGCAAGGTTTAACAGGTCAATATGATTTTTTCAAAGTTGATTTTTTATTTTGGACTATGCTGGTATTATAATGGTTGATTAGCATTTCCTTGCATTTATGTTGTTGGTTTTTCTTTTCCCCACAATGATTGCATTTTCTAGCCAAGCATTCTTTAATGAAGTGTGTTCCATGACCACAATAGAAGCACTGAGGTCTTATCCATCCCAAGGAATGACAATATCATGGGTGAATTACGGTGGTTTATAACTGTTGGTATGTCTGCTGGGTTTGATCCTTTCTTTATCTTTAATTGAAGTTCAAACACATCTGTGTTTGAGAGGATGCTGGCACCAGTTTTTTCTTTTGTTAGGTATCTAAATCGGAGAACTTTTCCAAAAGATAGAAGCAACTCCTGAAGGTGTGACTCCTCAAATCCAAAAATGCAGTTTTTTATTTTTCCATGTCGGGTGGAATTTCTTTTAATATTAATGTGGATCAGGAAAATATTATCAATAGTTTTTTCCACTGAAATTCCAATAAAAATGCTAAAAAAAAAAGTCAAATTAATGCTCAATCTTCAGATCAGTCTTTAATTAAAAAAATAACCCAAAATATTAACACTAATGCAGACAGAACATCTATTAAAAGTTCTGATAAGGATAAAGTACGAAGCCTTGATTCTAACATGCAATCAAACGATACTTATGTTGTCAATGACCCTGACACTACTCACAATCTACTTGCCTCGAATACTTGGAATAATGAAAATATTATTGTTTCCTTTCAAAACACAATAATTAACAATGATGACATGCTTAATTAGACACCGTACATCTCGAAGTTTTTTGATTTCGAAATTCACAACCACCCTATAGAGGCACAATTTTCAATGCCCCCTATAACCACAAAAAATATTAAAAATAAAAGTAATAATTTAGCCAGAACCAATTCCTCTTACATTAGTTCACAAAATATCACCCAAATCCATTCCACCAATTTAATAATAGCATCTAATCATCAACCAAGCCACCATAAGAAAATATTTCAAAAACAGGTATTTTAAAGCTAATAAATCCAAGCATAAGTTCAACTGAAAATTACTTGCACAGCAAGCAACTACACGAAGATTCTAATGCTAATGATCAGTCCCGACTCTATGATCTTAGAGTTAATTGATCGACACCACAAACACTAACTTACTTCATACCACTTCAGATGTTTTCTCAATAATCAACTTTACCGAAGATCAATATACTAATATATCGCATGAATTCAATCAAACCATTCCACCTAAAACAGTGACAAAAGCCTATTTTAGCAACAGCAGATTCACGCTGTTCCCTCTACAAGTTTCCAGTAGAATCTCTATGCAATCTTATAAAACACCTCAAGATTGGGGAAGGAATTCACCGTCTACTAACTCACCCGAACGACCATTACATAGCGCTGGACTTTTAACAGCTGGGCAAACTGCAACAGTTTATATAATATTTACAACTAAACTACACACAGAAAAGCAGACATTTCTAAAATAATCTTTGAAATATTTCATTTATGTTTTGACAAGTTTATATGAACAGTAATTTTATCAATAAACTTTCTAATTTTAATCCAACTGTAATCTGCATTTTTCACAAATCTAATATCAATCAGTATTATAAATACAATACCAAAACATAAAGTAGTTGAGATTGTTATTATAATTAATATTAGGATTGTCTAAGTGTTGACTGATTTTAATATTTATTATTGTAAAAATATAGTTTGCAAACTACTATATTGTACTTTAAATGTCATAAATTTCATCCCCAAAAAAATACATTGTGAAATATTTATTTTCTATACCCCCCCCCCCCCCCACACACATTTATTCTTACTATGCTAATATTTATCATAAAAAACAAATTTATTTTTAATAACTTTAATTATTTGATTGATAATTTCAAAGTCAAGATTAAAACATTTAAATGATAGAAATTCGAATGTTAATATACATAGTAAAGAATTTGGCTATATAGATTTTAAGATAAGAATGTTAAAAGGTGTAAAATTATACAAAGAAAGAAAGATAAAGGAAAGTTTATATAGAGGGGAAAACCTGTCTTATATAGAATGAATTATATGTTTTTTTTTATTAAAATAAATTAAAATTTATTAGATACAATTGAACATGTTTATCTATTCATAGCTATATTCTTTGTACACTGTTACAAAGCATGCACTCTGTAGAACTTGTTGTGGTCCGAGACTGGGGCCCATTGCCCTCCATCACTTCTCCGGCAGGGTGTACTTAGCCCAGGTTTCATGGAAAAGCCAATCTAGAGCCAGCAATCTATCTCTGTTCCTGAGCCACTTGAGTAATTTGATATAGATGTTGCAGACACCGCGATTGGCATTTTCAAATATGTACTTGCATCTGGATAGCCAGATTGCAAAGGTTAGAATAATGGCGATTCTGATTTTCGAGAATATGCCACTCTTTATAGCCTTTTGAATGGCTAAAACTTTTCTAATATCGAGCAATACACTTTCAATAATAAAGGATCTGATCAGCTTGAGAAAAGGGCAGAAATATAGGAGGCAATGAATTGTCTCATCTGATGTGGCACATAGTTGGCATTGAGGGTTGATCTTGCTAAACCCTATTTTCCACACCAGAAAATGCTTTGTTGGCAGGGAAGAGAGGTTGATCTTTAGTAGAAAGTCAATGTATTTTGGTTCTAAGAATCAATTTTTTGATTTTGCTATGAGTTGTTTATTGTTTAACCCTAGATCATTCTGTAAAATGGTTTGATTGGTGTATTTGAGTTTGTATGTTTGCCAATAGGTCTTTTTTTCACTATTGTATGTTGCGTTATGTTTGTTGAGTTTCTGACATACATATCCATCATCCATTTGCTGGTGAACAGAGGAGGTGTATCCGTGGGTTCCACTGTCGGCATGAGGTTTAGTTTTGTTTATTCAAGGCTGGCCACATGCAGCACTCCCAGAGCTTTTTGGAGGTACAGAATGGACACTGAATGCAGGCAGAGCCCATTTGATTGGCATTTGAGCTTTAGCCATGCTTATGGCCACGATTTTGCCATTCAAAAGCAGCCTAGAGCATAACGAGTTCATTGATCATTCAAACATTTTGGTGGGTTTTGTGAATGGCAGGTAGTAGCTTAGTCTCGGATAGACTAGCATGTTGAGTAAGGCAACCTTGCCGGGTAGTGATATTGAAATTCTTGACAGGGAGCTGACTACCTTTTTTGTTTTGTCTAGTATTGAGTTCAAGATGTCCTTCTACATGGCTAATCTAGACTTGGCAATGGCAAAGCCCAGAAATGATTGTGGCTGGGCCGTGAATATTCAGGGAATTGTTATACTTGTTTTTGATTTTCCAGATGGAAGATTTATTGTAGTTGACTTTAAGATTTAGTTTTTTGGCATATTTTTTATGATTTGTATTACAGTTTGAAGCTGGGGCTTGTGAGGAATGAATATGGAAACATCATCAACATGTGAGATGTGGTGAACTGGATGTTTCAGTGCTGACACATATATGCCCGGCTTATAGTGTTCTATTTCCATGAGAAGGGGTTTAGGTACATTATAAAGCAGAGGGTTACCAAAGAGGATCCCTATGGTATGGATAGATATAGTTTGAATCCCTCTGAAAGCTTTCCATCTAGAGAGGTAAATATCGATCTATTAAACTGTAATTGCCATTAATACGGATGTAAACATCCGGCACTTGATAATCATGGAGCGTTTGTAGTAAGATTGATCGGAACGACATCAAATGCCAGGAAAAGTCTAGTTGATTAACTAACGGGTTTGATTTTCTTTGTAGTCTGACATGTTCAGAAAGTAGTATGACATGCTGGACCGCATTACTGGTGGAAGCGTTTTTGCGGGCGAATTGATATTTGGAGATGTGTCTATATATCTGTTCTTGTATGCAATCTGGGGATTCTATTGTTTTAATGAGGAGTGGAATTGTGGAAATTGGGCATATGTTTATTAGCTTCGAGGGGTTGATTTGTTTTTTTAAGAAAGGCACCAGTGCGACCGGGTAGAGGTCAGGGATGTTCTGGAAGTCCCCGGCGAGGATATCGATCATTTGTCAGACTATGGGTTTAGTGTATTATTGGCTCAGATGCAGTAGCCCAATCTTGGGCTACCAGGTAGTCCTGGATGTGTGCTCTCTGGGTAGGTCTATAGCTTATGTTTCGGTGATATTGTGATTAGTGCTTCTATCTAGTTCTCCCCAAACTCTCCCAATCTCAAGGTTAAGCTTTGTAGCTCACATTGAAAAGAGTTATGGATTTTGGAAAGCATTGCCGGACCACTATAGCAATGTTGATCTATGGAAATTATTGGTGTCGGCCTTTTGGAAATTCCCAGTGCCCATCTGATGTGGCTGCATGTCCAGTTATGTTGATTATTTAAAAAGATTTTAGATCTTTTGGTGGCCACATATTTTGCCAAGACTTTTTGTTTGTGATAGTATTGCAATTTAAGGTCCACGATGACTTGGACAGTAGCATCTTTGTGAGAGAGTTCACTTAGCCTGTTAATGTTGTCTAGATCTTGTAGGAGCTGGTTGGGTCCTTTGGTTTTTTATGTGTGAAAGTCAGTCAGAGAGCTCATTCCGACAAACATCGACTATGCTTGGATATGTGGCAGTGAAAGGATTTTAATTTTCTTACGCTTCAGAAAAAATGCATTCAGGTGCCGCAACTTTGTTTAGTAGTCAGTCTTATGGTGTGAGAAAAATTTGTTTGAACCAATGTGTTAGGGTTAATTTGCAGTGATATTAACAGTGCCAGGTAATCTGAGAAAGGCACATATTGCAATTGGGCATTGAGATTAAAATGTATGTCAGGGGAATAGTAAAGCAGATCTATTAGAGATCTTTTTTGCAGTGTATAGAAGGAGAAGGCATCAGGAGGAAAAAAGCCTTCTCCACACAATAAGACTGTTGAAGAGGTGTAAATACTTGGAGTAGAAGTTGTGGTAACTCATGTTGAAGTCACAAGCAAATTGTTGGTGAAGTGTTAGATGACAGAATGGAATTGATTTTGTTGATTGCTGCATGCACTGAGTCAGCAGTGTTCCTTAAGTACAAATAGATTATATTGAGTGAATATCTTCTGAAGGTTAAATTTAGCAGCAGTGTTCCTTAAGTACAAATAGATTATATTGAGTGAATATCTTCTGAAGGTTAAATTTAGCAGCAGTAATTCTTTGTCTAGGTGAAGTGTCCTGAGTTTGGTGTATGGCAGGCTTTTGTGAAATGAGAAAGGCAACCCCAGATGATGCAGTGTTGGAATGCGCTTATTGAAAGAGCCCCTATTGTTGGAATAGCTGGTCTATTCTGTAGTCTGAGTGTATAGCTTTGTTTCAGAAAGGCATTCTATGAGGATATTGATTTTATCAATCCATCTTTTAACAGCGTAAACGTAGTCAAGGGAATTTAGTCCTTTTACATTAATGCCACCTATTTTAAGATACATAGTAGGGTTTTTTGCCGGACTTGGACAAAGTATACCACTATTCTCCAGTAACGAGTTCATTCATTAAGACTAGTTGTTCATCACAATTGGAAGATTGCTGAGTATCTTTTTGCATGGCTTTTTTTATCATTGGTGATTTAAATAGCACGGGGTTTTTAGATGATGTGATTTGATTTGAATTGAGAGTGCCTTCATTATGACTATAGTTGGAAGGTGTTGCTTCCAAGAAGGTACTGTCTTGCATGTCTCGTGATTTGGCTAGTCTGGTTCTTTTAGTCTCCCTTTTCCTTAGTGGATTTTGGAATTTGTTAGTTTTGATGTAGCCCATTTAGGTCCGTGTCTGAGTCAGCGGTGGAATTGGTTAAATCTTCATGCTGGGACCTCGATGAATTCTGTGTCTTTTCTTTTATGTATAGCTACTTGTTCTTTTTGTCTGGTTTGCATTGTGTGCGGTGTTATAATTGTGTTTTTTTTGCTTGTGAAACTTTGCTGTTGAGATTTGTCTTTTGGTTTGGTTGCAATTAAATCTTCTTGTTGCAGTTGAAAAGGCAACTGTGATTGCCATTGCTGTGAGGTGATGATTGCTTCATCTGTGCTAGTCTTATTTTCAGCACTTATTTCTTGTTTTTTTTTAACTGTGGTGCTTCCCATTGTGGTTTATGTGTTTGAGTTTTATTCTGTCCTACATCATTAGAGGTGTGGGATTGCAGGGTGGAAGGTAGATTTGGAGGTGTTAGATTGCATTTGTGATATTTAGTTTTATTAACATTGCAGAAGTCACAAATTTCTCATGGGACAAGTTTGGACGAGGTGTGTCCGTTCGCCACAGTGAAAGCATTGAGGCAAAACACCTAGAATGGAATGTCAAGTAAAGAGTAGCCCTTGTGGAGTTTGAGTGTGAAGGCCACGTTGTTTGAAGGTAGTTCTAAGTCTGTTCTTATTTCTGTGAGGTATTTAAAGTTGGTTACTTCACCATATTTGGACAGCAGCCTTTGAACATCCATTTATGTGAAGTTTCTATAGTAGTTGTGTGCTAAGCCATATGCTACTTTAGGCTGGTCCATGTCAATTTTAATTAGGTTACGTTGGTTCAGGTAGAGTTGCTGTCTTTTGAAAAGTTCTTTTTGAATTAACTCTACATAAAGTATCTCCTGTTGGGATGGTAGTAAATTCTTTTGATTGCTTCTCCCAGTTTTAGATTTTTAAGCAGTTCAAATAATTCATCTGTAGGAGGGGTGAAAAGGTTACAGTTGTCATTAGTGGTAGTGAGTATTAGAGTGTTCTCACTGTGGTAGTTCAGAAAGGAATTGAAGAGTGCTGGGGGAATTCTAGCATTAAATTCCTAACTTAGTGCTTGATAGTTTTTTAAGAGAAATTGTGAGTTTTGATGTTGCTGACAGTTATTTCCTCTAAATTAGTTGTGGGGGTTTCATCCTCAACAAAATCTAGGATGTTATATTGAGTTGTTTGATAATCTGTACTGAGATTTTGTGTAATGGCTGTTGTTACCTAGAACTGTAGCGTAACTTTTGTTATTTGTAGTGTTAGGATTATTTATTTTTGTTGATTAGCCACTACTTTGTTGGTGACCTGTGCATTTTGGGTGTTTAGATTCGGCTTTAGACTGGGGAAATGTGAGTTGTAAAGGACTTGTTCAACACCCATTTCTTGCGATTGTTTGAGCTTTGTGAAACTGCTGCAAATTATTTTTACTATTATCGCTGTTGCTTTCAGAGACTGAGTTTTGTTCAGAAAATTGTTGCGTAGTTACTTCGGTGTTATGGTGGAGTTTAGAATCTGCTTTTGTATTTAAATCTCCATTGTTGTTTTTGGGAATTGATTCTCTGTTTTTTGACCAGAGTGTTATTATAGTAAAGATCGGCAGGTTCCGGTAAAGTGCCGCCTGTGTTTTTAAAATTTTCAAATTTATTCGTGGCATAACTTTTTGATGTGTTTTGTGTTTGAGATGGAAACTTTTTAGAATTGTAACTTTGATTTTGAGTATTATCATTTATTTTTTCATTAGAAGAATATGTTTTGCTTAGATTTTTACTAGAGTTATTTTTTTCCAATTTTTTTGAAATTTGGATCGGATCAATCATAGCAGCTTTCTGTTCAGCTTTTGCGATCTCAGTGATGTTTTGTTTATTAAACAGATTGGGATTTTTTTTGCTTTTGTATACCTTTGGTAAATTTTTTACCTTGTTTTATCTGAGAGCTTGATAAGGCTTGACTAACATTAGAAATCACTGCACTATTTTGAGATTGGTTTAGACCTAAGAATTTGCTGTTCCAGCAGATCATCTTTACTGCTCATTTTGAATGTTTAATTAAATAAACATAGAGAAAAGACCTTACCTTAAGACTACCCTGACTCAGATTGGAAAAAAAAAATAGTAATAATAATATAATTTAGGATTTTATAGCAGTCTGGTGTACTTTGAGTATAGCCAGTTGGCGCCATCTACTGGACCGTTGAATTATATAAGTTTAAAATAAAAAATTAAAAAATGGTACATAATAAAAAAAGAATGGGTTATTGTTTTTAAAATAATTGGTTAAGAGTATAAAAAGGACAAAAAGAAAATTATTGGTATTTTTTATGTATATAAAGAAATAAGCATATAAAAGAAAAAGTTTAGAAAGAAATCAGTAAAATGTAGCTTAAAGGTATGTGCAAAAATAAGATAAACTAATAAATAAAATTAAAATTACCCCAAATCCAAAATTTAACCAACACAACCAAAGGATTTCACTGCTACAATCAGACTTCTCAAATGTAAAGAACTACAAAAACTACACCATATATATAATATTAAACATTACTCACAAATCCATTTACTTCTCATCCACCCTTAATACTAAAAGAACTCTTACTTAAATAAGTTAATTGCTTCAGAATAATAAATTTTCAATAACAAAGATTTTTAAAGTCTCTTTTTATTTCATTTCTCTCAAAGAAAACAACCTTAGCTCCATCAAAATTAACAGTGTGGCCTGTATCTTTATCATGGACATACAAAGCAGAACCAAGATATCTATTTCTAACTCTACTTTTATGAACCTTTATTCTTTCATTTAAACTCAAACTATTCTGACCTATGTAGACCTTCTTAGATAAAAGAAAAATGTTATTGTTTTTATAAGGATATATATATATTTATATATTAATTTTATTTGTAATAATAATGTATTTAAGTATATATTTTTATAAATCCTTGAAAATGACTGCAGAAAAAAGTGATCAAAATGTTGGGTGTTACAGATGTGAATACATATGTATGTGGTTGATAAAGAAGTATATAAAGTGTTTGGATTCAGTGAAAAGAATATTATATTTTATGTCATATATTTTTAAAGAAAAAGAAGATTGTTAAATAAATAAATAAAGTAATTCCTTTAATTAACGTAGTGTAATTAATTCAACATTTAATTTATCGATACAAACGTTTTAAGTAATATTCATCTAAGAAATGGTCAAAACTAAGTAATGTACAAAATGAAAGTAAAAATGTAGTTAACTCAAATAAATAGGATGTAAGCGTAAAAAAATTGAAATAAAACTTCTTAATGATATTTATCCCCTTTTAAAGTTTAACAATCGATTTAGTAATGTTTTTTTAATTTAACAAACACATTTTCGGTAGATAATAAGCCCTTGAAACTACATTTATCAAAAATTTCGGCTGCCATCTTGGTTTAATTCAAAACTCACAAGTACCAAAGTAAGATATGTAAAAATTACGAACAAACTAACGTAAGTCGGGAGTTATCTACAATAAATAGAAACTTTCTAAAACGAAGTATTCCTACTAACTAAAACTAAGACATGAATCACATATAACTTACATTTTTAATAGCAACATTAAAAAAATTAGTTTATTAAAAGTATAATATAAAGAGAACATTTTACTAAAAAAACAACAAATATAAATATGAAAAAATATTAATGATAAAGCTGAAGACAGTTACCCCCAGAATAATATGTTTCGTACAGCGTAAAATGGAGTTAATAAAAAAAAAAGCCAACCAGATATTTTTTCTTTTAATATTATCTTTTGCTATTAAACCGAAACTAGAAATTTATATGTTTAAATATCAGTTTTAATGGCAACTGTAAATAATAGTTTTTCAAAATTACAATGTAAAGAGATCATTAGAATGATACATTACGAAAAATTTAATTTTGAAAAACGGGAGTATTACCTATACAACTATTTCAGATAAAATTAGCCCTAAAATAAAACTTTCCTTATAAATTAATAATAAAAGACAACTAAGTTTTCTTGTTCACTGAATAAAACTTTTTTTTGTTAATACAAACTTGAATAATATAAATATACATTTTCAAGGGGAACTTTATCTGAAATAATAGTTTATACAAATTACAATATAAAAAGAATATTAGCACAATAATAACTAAATATAATATGACAAATGTAAGTATTACAGATTTAACTATTTTTAAAAAGACAAGGTTTTTACTATAAAGTAAAATGAAATTAAGTCAAATTAATAAAACACTAACCCTCTATTTTTGGACTTAACATGTGCCTATAAGTTTGCTTACCTCTGCAAAACTCTCTGCTCATGAAATAATGATTATGGGGTCTGTAACTTCAAGCGCCACATAAATCTGAATTTTAACCAATCACTGTTTTTAAATCGTGACTGCGGAATTGGTAAAAGCTGCTAAAAACTCATTCCTTTCATTTTTTCTCTGATAAAATTTAATTATTTTTTTTCTCTTCATTTTTTAGTTTTAACGCAAAACGAATCACCATAAGAATATTTAGCCCCCAAAATGGAATCAGATTGAGAATATTCTTTTGACTTAGAATTCCCAATAGATGATCCATATATATCATAGTCCTCACAGGTGAACAGCTCTTCTGATGAATATTGTTCATCTAAGTGTTCAGATGATGATGAGCCTGTAATTCTCAGGAAAAAAATGGAGGAACAAAGCTCTTCCTACAAGTGCTATGGCCACTTCTATGCCTGGACCATCATCGCAGTTGACCCCAGACTCTATTTCTGACAATAACACTAATATATCACAAAATTCAATCAGACACTTTGCAAAGTCTCCAGGCTCAACTATCCCTATCACCCTTAACAATAATGTTGTTGATTATTATTCTTTTGATGAAAAATTATATGAAAAAATCTGTTCCAAAACTAATATATATGCTACTGAAAAGGAAAAAGGTACCAATTTAGAGTGGCCATGTAAATTCTAAGTATCCCACAAAACCACTGCAGACATATCCGAGCGATAAATGACATAGAGTAATCCACATACGGTTGCGATATGATTATTCATTACAAAATAGCAAATTACATTGATAATTAAAAAATTAGAACCAAATTCCACAATGATCTCTCCTGATTAAGTGTAGATCGAAATCCACGTCAGAAGATCAGATGTAAACAACGCTATTTTTTTTATTCCGTATTTTTTTTCTTAATTACATGTAACAAAGGAAGCATGCAACATTACAGTTCATTTCTAGTAGGAAAAAATTATTGTAAAATTAATATGCATTATTCATCATGTGACTGCAGAGAGGAGATTGCTGTTAACTAAAAGAAGCCTTTTGATTCCTCTTGGAGGCCTTAAAAGAACTGAGTAGGACAAATTCCTAATGTCGACTCAGATATGTCTTTATCGTTGCAGCTGTTATTACTGTGTGATAATTCATATAGTATATGATCATAAATGGGCTGCTCACCAACACACATTAGCCAGTGTGGTGAGTTTATTGGTTTTTTACCTCTGAGTTTAAGATCAAAAAACACCATGGTCTTCTCAGTTGTCTGATAAGGCAGAATGAATGTGTGTGATTGAAATTTTTTTTCTAATATATACAATCACAACAGACAAAAATAAATCATGGCCTTTATTTCCAAAAGGTTGTAATCAGCCAAAGGAAGTGTTCGGTGGCCAAAGACGGAGAGTGCTAAGAATCCCCTGATTGCAGACCCAGGCTGACACTTGATGACTTTTTATTTAGGTACTTATAACTGCAGATCACTTTCAAGTGGGGGAAGATTGCAAGAATTGGAAAAACTGGCTTATATTAAATGGAACAGTATTGGACTTTATGAAGTTAGAAGGGTGAAGAAAATGGACATGTACTCTACTACAAAGGCACAAATATTGGAAGTACAAGTGGAGTAGGATTCATTATAAATTAAAAGTGAGAAAAAAAAAACATTGTGAAAATTGATGGTGTTTAAAAACAAAATCAATAGTTAACAATCGTTTTAAATATGCCACTTTTTTTACCTCTTGGGATTTTATTAATAGTATAGACATTTCACTGTATTTCAATTGCATTTTAATTAAATACATTTTCATTTTAATATTTTCTGAGAAATATCAAAGCTTTCTTACCGTAATTTATTCTTTACTGTTTCCAGGATTGCTTGCTAGTGGCTTTGTTGAATGGCATTTAAATGACCGGCATTCGTTTTAGTCACCCTTTTGGATAAGATAATCATGGAGCAGACTGAGAAGGAAAAGGCTATAATTCCCTACTCACACATCTTGGAAGTTTTAATCTTTCGATACCGTTTATAGTTGTGCTTGATTGATCGCTTCTTGTAGAATGCCTAATGATAGAAACTTCTGCCAGACTCCCTTATCATAAAATTATTCCCCTTTCAACTGGATTCAATAGTTAACCAATAGTATGCCTTGCTAAGAATAGCTTTCTTGCTGGTATGTTTCCCTTTTTCCCCTGCCTTGATTTCCATTGGATCTACTTTCATGTGTTATTTAGCCAAAGGCAACTAACAAAACAACAACAACGTGTTTTTATATTTCCAGTCTAGTTCACAGACGACATTTTAAATCCCAATTTCTTAAACTTTTATTTATTAATGTTTCAATTCCATTAATAAGAAATTTTGTTCTTTATTAAAAATTTCTTGTTCTTTAAAGCTTTTATCATTTTTCTTTTTTAATCACTATAGTTTGTTTACCTTTCTTGATAAACTGCATTTGTGAAAACTACGCATTTGTTTTATTTCTACGACCTTTAAATGTGAGAATGGAACTAAATATAAATGTACATGAAACTAATGTATCTGTTTCAATATATTGTAACTTTATGTTAATCAAGTTATCTTTTATCAATCCATTAACTAAAATTTTAGTCAACTGTAACCTTAATTATTTAAAACTTGTTTGAATTAGTCAGCAATCAAAATGTAAAATTAGCAATAATTCAAAATCACAAAAATTAGTAATCAAAATCACAGATAAATGGTAATTAGTCAGCAAAAAAAATGTAAAATTAGCAAAATGTAATATTAAAATCTCACAAAATGGCGTATAACCGACAATAGAAAAAACACCTCTTGCTTGAAATACGACAGCAGGTAAAAGACAGATATTTACCACAATTCACCGCAATATTACAAAATCTCGAAGGTAACCACGAAAATACCTTGACCACTTCTATCGATTAGTCATGCCAATGTTTCACTTGCCATGACATTGTTTTGGTTCATCGTCGATCTTATCTACCAGCGGCTTGTGTAGTACGTCAAATAAAAACAAAAATCCTGCCACATATACATACTATTTTGGAAAATAAATTCTTTACTTACTATGATTTCTTGTTCATAACAGCTTTCAACTTTACATTTTGCTTAAATAAACCTTTTATTGTTACAAAATATAGTTTTTATCATCCTATCTTCAATTAACATATTTTTATATTCCTTTCCATTTTAAAACAAAATACATTTTTACATTCCTTTCTTTTTAAAAAACAAAACTATTCCATTAAATTTTACAAAATATTTGTTTTCTTCTTTTTTCTTTTATTTTATAATATCCTATTCAAAACAGGATTTAACATCTTTGTATGTAAACCTTCCTTTTCAAATCTTTCTTTTTGTTTAATTATACATTCTAAAGGAGTAATTTTAAAATTGACATGACCAAATTTTTCTTTATGTAAATACAATGCTAAATTTCTATCTGACAAATGCTGTTTTAATCTAGTTTTTAAAAAATTATTTATATTACCTACATCAGATATATCTTTACCATTATACTTTAAACAATCCATACATTTTATACAATAAACAGCTTGCATTATATTTGAAAAATCAACAAAATCTCCTTTATTAATTAAATTATATAAATTACTTTTCTTCTTGTATACAGGATAAATACTAAAACCATATCTTTTATTAAATCTATGAAACAAATTTTTTATCTTTTTAAAAATAAAATTTTGAACTTTAAAACCTATAAAAACTGTATCATCATCAAACTTTTTTCTCAATTTTTCTCCACTTTTTATTTTATTTAAATTGCTATTTGAAAAATTTTTTAATACAACATCTCAAGGGTAATCATTTAATAAACATTCTTTTTTTATAATATTTAATTCTTCATTTAACAAATTTTTATTAGAACAAATTTTTATTCCTCTTTTTATTCCATTATTAATAATGTTCATTTTACAATGTTTATCTAAGTCAGAATTCCAATTACTTAATAAACCATGAAAAGTTTTCTTTCTAAAAACTGATGTTTCAATATTTAAATTATGATCAACAAAAATTGTTTTAATTTTTATATCCATATATTCAATACATCCCCCTATTTTTTTTTCCATAGTAAATTTGATATTAATATCTTTACTATTTATATATTTTAAAAACCTTTTAACATTTGTATAATCTCCTTTAAAAATAGTAAAATAATCATCAATATATCTACAATGAAAAACAAGACCAAAAACATTACCAAAATATTTTTTCTCAGAATTATACATATATATATATATATCCGCCAGAAAACCAATTTCCCATACATAAACCTTTCTTTTGCTTATAAAAACATTCATTATATCTAAAAACTAAATCTTTACAACATAAAACCAAAATTTCATATAATAAATTACAATCAATTTTTATTTTATCACCTTTATCTTTTATGTTTAAATCCATAACATAATTTATAGTGTCTTCTGGATAAATATTTAAATACGTATTAACAATATCTAATTTTACAAATGTAATATTCTTAAATTTATTATTTTCCAAAAATATTTTTAATTTATCTACAAAAATTTTTGAATTATTAATTTTACTTTCATTTTTATTAAAATCTTCATATTTCCTAAAAACATTAATATATATCCATTTTGTGACATTTTCATAATATGTATTTTTACATGAAATAATGGATCTCATTAGAATTCCTTCTTTATGTACCTTTGGTAAACCTATAATATTAGCACATTTTACATCTAATCTTTTCAATTGTTTCATTTTGAACTTTTCAATATATCCTTTTTCTTCCATTTCAGTTATTAATTTGTTTACAATTTTTTTTTTTACTTTCATCTTTATTAATTTTAATAAAAAACACATCATCTAATAATTTACACATTTTAAAATTATATTCTAACCCGACATAATAACCATACTACTAGATTTATCTCCCTTTAAAAATGTTAAATCCTTATATTTTATTTTTATATCTTTTATAATTTTCAATTCATTATTATAACCAACAACATTTTTTATATTTTTTTTATATTCAAAATTTCTTTTTATATTCTATTCTATTTTACTATTAAAAAATTCTAAATCTTTTATCATATTATCTTTAATATTTTTTTCCATCTATTTTTTTACAACAAATATCCTTTAAAATATTCATTTTTGCATTAACCTCTATAATTTGTTTTTCCATAGTAATTAATTTTTCTTTAGGAACATATTTTAAACCTTTATTTAAAACATTTATTTCTTCTTCTTTAAAAACTGTATTAGTTAAATTAATAACAAAATTATGCTTATTATTACCACTATAATTTTCTTTTTTATTATTGTAACAGAATTACCTTTTCGACCATGATAAATGTTTTAATTTTCCCTTTTACGATCGACACGACTGTCACGTCAAGCAAGAAGCAAATATAGACTATTCCTGATCGAATACTGAGATTACCAATGGAATATTCCAGTATTTTTCCCGATCAGACGCTCATCGGCTGCTGGATACTCATTCATAAGAATGATTTACTCAAAAGACAATCCAGCGCTTGAAATATTTATAAAATTTTCGAGATTTAATATTACTGTACTAGATTGAACGTGTGCCTTTTACTAGAATCAATGTCTACTGAATATTTAATAAACCCTACGGGTATATCATTCTAATTAGTATGGTGGAGAAAGAAAGACGAGTCGTAAAGAGCTAATTCATAAATAAATACTGTTTAATACAATACATTCAATACATACTTAAGACAATATTAAAACATAACATAAGAAATCATTAGCCTAATACAAATTACCTTTCATTTAACCATTCACACTAAATAATAATTGTTCGTAATTTATATGTAGGTATTCTAGAGTAGAGTCCTTTTCTCCACGTATTATTTGTTATAGAAAATCTACTGATTAATTGATTCACTCTGATTTACATTTTGCAATTGCATTATAATTTCTTTTGGCCATTTTAAGAAATTGTGTGCACATGTGATATATTTAAAGTTTAATTACCTAGATTTTCTGGACTCACACGACAAAATGTTTAACCATCATGTGGATTACTCCACTTCTTTTGGAGAGATGGTAGTTCTTGGGATTCGGCTCGGGCTCCTTCATGCAGCTTACTTTTATCATATTATTTGCGGCTTCAATGACAGGGAAGGTGAACCATCAGGCAGGCGCTATCACTACTGTTATTTCATGAGCGAGATGACATTACACCCAAGGCGGGCATGGATCAACTGGCGTCTGTTTGTGGCCCTTACCCCTGCATTCTCGACGCTTCAAGTTCCTGGTACATTTTGTTCATATATAAAAAACACAGCTCTCGAACTAATCTGTCTTTCTGCTCAGCAGACTCAAGAAGAACTAAAACATGGCTTATTTCCTTCACAACTTCTTACTTAATTGTCCCAGAATCCTTTTCTTATCTTCTTTGATTGTTTCTTGGAATGTCATTAATTACATTTCACACCTTTATTTTACTTTCATAAAATACATAAATTTCTTCTTGTTTTTTATTTCTTTTTTTATTTAAAACCCGAAAAAATGTTTCTTCTTTTCTTTAAAAAATATAGTCCATAAAAACCAATATTATCCAATATAGTTTTACCAACCAATTTCTTTAAAAAACTTGTTCTTTATTTAACTATATAAAAATTTACATTCAATAAGCAACGTTTCGACTATTTCTATCCTTATAGTCTTTTTCAAGCCACTAAGAAAAAATACAAACAATATTATCAATAAATAATAAATAAATAAATAAATACACAAATAAAACAAAATAAAAAATTAAAATTACAAATATAAAACAAAATAGAATAAAAAATAAAATAAGGTACTTAAGTACTAACTAAGCTGTGACGTATTACACCGAAAGCATACTATTCTAATCTTACGATCTTTAAGATAACGTCTCCTAGTGATTTGCGAACAAACTTAATCGATAAAATTTGCCCGCAGATCACGTGGAGGAGTCACCGTGAAGATCACAATATTAGAGTAATATGCCTTCGGGGCAGTATGTCATATCATACTTAATATCAAAGAAGGAGAGGGAGATGTCCACCATGTTGGCCAAACCCTGAAACAAACAAATGGAATAATAAGTAAAATTGACTAAAATGTTAATTAAAATAATTATGAAAATGTAAATATGAAAAATGGGATAAACCTAAAATTATTAACGATATTTAACAATAATTTGCTACGGTAAAATAATATTTCAATATTCAAACAAATGTAAATATGAAAAATGGGATAAACCTAAAATTATTAATGATATTTAACAATAATTTGCTACGGTAAAATAATTATGAAAATGTAAATATAAATAATTAAAAATCAATATGTTCATTTATATTTTAATCAAAAATCAGTATTTTCAATAATATTTCAATATTCAAACAAAATAAGTAATAGCTAAACCCAAATTCATTACTTACAAGTAACTGCCTTTCATAAATACTGCAAAAAGGGTAAAATGGCGGATTTTACAACCAATTTTTCCCCGTACTGTTTCAAAAATTTAATTATAAGCAATATTTAAGTAATCGACAAACAAATAATAGGCAATAATAGGTAAAAAAATAATTCTTTTTTTTTCATGGTATTTAATAAATCCAAATTGATTATATTTAGGAAAAATTGATGTCAAATATTTACTACAAGTAACTGTCTTTCACAAATGCTGCGATACTGAACAATGTAAAATGGCTGATTTTACAATTAATTTTTAGCCGTAATGTTTCCAGAATATTATTATAAACAATTTTTCAGTAATCGTGAAATAAAGCTACAATAACAGGTAAAAAATCATATTTTTTGGGGGGATGGTATTTAAAAAAAAAAAAAAAAAGCAAAAAAAATATTATCAAAATTTTAACTATAAACAATTTCGTTTCTCAGCTACTGCGATAATGAAAAAGGAAAAATGATGCCATGACAAGCAATTTTCCCCATACCGTTTATGAAACAAAATTACAAAAGTAAAAAGGTATATTAAATAAATTGTACTTACAAATAAAAGTCACTGTGGTGGACTGAATTCACGTATATGTTCGAAAATAGCAGTAAAAGTGTCATTTTTGAAGTATCGCCTCCACATGAATTCCGTTAAATACGAATCCAAGTGTTGTCTACCTGTACCTCTGTGCTTCTTGTTCCGCCATTTTAGTAGCCCCCACAACCTTTCTATATTTTGAGTGTGGACTCCAGTTGATGGGTCCACAAAATTATAGGTGTGATTGACCTGAAGATGATCATATCTGGCCTCCTTTAATTCATCGGTTTTGTAACCTTTCCAGCAGTCGCTGTAAATCGTAGATTCTTCCTGCACATTGTCTTTGATGGCTTGCATGAGAGTGGACGCGGATCTGTCTTGAATGGCTACCACAAAACATTCATCCGTCTCCCTGCAAACACCACCGAATATCCACTGCTGGGGGAGTACTCTGCCGGCATTATTTTTCCGTCTTGAAAAAAGACTTTCACCAATTTCAATAACCCTGTTAGGGCCTCCAATTTTCACTTTTTCTTTATGCAATAGTCTCCATGTGCAGACTTCACGGAGATAATTGTTCCAGTCGATTGCTGTTTTACTGGCGATTTCCAACTGCTCCTCACAAAATCGTACCGATGTCAATTCTTGACACCAACTATATATAAATCTGACCGCAGTGACCAAACTAATTCTGGATCCTTCAAACCAAGTCCCTTTTCTGATAGCGATCCTTTTATAACAGTCTTTAACATTGCAGCGCCATTGCTTTTCATAGTTCTTAATATATATAGTCATAGGATGGCCATTAACACAAAATTTCCCACTCGGAATAATTCCATATGTTTGCAAAAATTCAACCGCTTCATCTTCAGAAGATGGTAAGTCCCACAATTTTATATCCGACATTTTCTTGTAAGTTGTTGATTAGTAATAAATTAGTAATAAAAATAACACGGCAATCAAAATGTAAATTAGTAATAAAAATCAAAATTGAAATTAGTAATAAAAATAATAAATAGCAATAATTAAAAATCACAGAAATTAGTAATCCAAATCTCAGCAATGAAAATGTAAAATAAGCAATAATTTCTCAATTAGCAGAATGTAAAATGAAAATCTCACAAAATGGCGTATAACAGACAATAGAAAAAACACCTCTTGCTTGCAATACGACAGCAGGTAAAAGACAGATATTTACCACAATTCACCGCAATATTACATAATCTCGTTGGTGACCACGAAAATACCTTAATCACTTCTATCGATTAGGCATGCCAATATTTCAGTTGCCATGACATTGTTTTGGTTGATCGTTGATCTTATCTACCGGCGGCCTGTGTAGTACGTCATAGCTTAATTAATACTCAAGTACCTAAAATAGAATAAAAAATAAAATAAAAATATATATAAAAATATAAAATATTACCTTCCCCAAAAAATAAAAAATCCAACAAAAAAATCTCAAAAAAATAAAAACCCTTTTTATTTATAACTAACAATTAAATTATTTAAATGGATAAAATTCCTCAAACTAGTCATTAATTGTTATCTTAATCTATCAGTTTTCTATTCATATATGGTTTAAATTCCTTAATGTAGAAATTTTCTTTTAAAAACCTTTCTTTATAATTATTTACAGTTTTCAAAAGTTCAATTTTGTAATCAGTATGACCAAATTTACACTTATGAAAATAAATTGCAGATTTTTTATCAGATAAATGTTGTTTTAACCTTGTTTCTAATTTATTCTTAGTATTTCCAATATAAGAAATACTTTTACCCTCCTTCCAACAATCTAAACATTTAATAATATATACTCCTTTCATTGCCTCAAGCATGTTAAACTTATCATAATAATTAATCATCTTTTTTAAATCTTTCTTTTTCTTATATACAGGAAACAATTTAATATTAAATTTTTTATTTATTTTTTTACAAATATTTTTAATTCTAATAAAAATATTTTGTGATACTTTAAAACCTATGTATACCTTATCTAATTTTTTATCCTTATTTTTAATTTTATTTTCTCCTTCAATTTTCCTTTTAATTAAATTTAAATTATATCTCGAAAAAAAATTTTTTTTTTTTATTTACTTCCATAATATTGGTTTTATTTTGATTTCTCTTTAATAAAATAATTTTCTTATTTACACACTCTTTCTTTCCTTCACATAGCCATACATATATTTCATGCGTTCACATGTGTAGTTTGAAGAGATGATCTTTATCTTTTTTTTAAAAATCTATTTATTTTATTTATAACTGTGACTGAATTTTATGATTGCTAATTCTACAATCATTAACCCCCTTTTTATTTACTTTTCCCTTTAAGACTTGATCATCAACTTCGATGATCCTATTTTAATATTCCCTTAACTTTACTACTCTTAAAATTTTAAAAAAGTTGACATTGCTTACCTTCACTTTCTTTAATTATTATAATTGATTCTGCTCTTAATTGCATTCCTCAACTACCATTTTGATTTTTTAATTAACACTAACTTAAAATAAATTTCTGGTCCTTGTGTATAATTCAACCGATGACGTATTACCCTGAAGGCACATCGGTCTAAAGTTGCGATTTTTAAGATAACATCTCCAAGTGATCTGCAGACATTTAGTCGCTAAAATGTGTCCACAGATTACCTGAACATGGCACGTTAAAAAACGCAACATTAGACCAATATGCCTTCAGGGTAATACGTCATCAGTTGATCACATGGTAAAAAACAAAAAAACATGGCAAAAATATAAAAATTTTAAAAAAATTTAAACATATAAAAAAGAAAAAAAATGTGACGCAGGTCACGTGATAAAAAACAAAAAAAAAAGGCAAAAATCTGACGCAGGTCAGGCAAATAGGCTTGGCGTACACCTATACCTTGTATTACTCATTAACAAAAAATTTTTGTAAATTTTCAATAAACAGCTAAATTAAAATGACGCGATTTAATGCAAATCTGGTATTAATGGCGTCATTTAATGCAAATCTGGTATTAATGGCGTCATTTAATGCAAATCTGGTATTAATGGCGTTGCACCCTGTAATTTTTATAATTGCCGATGAATTTACGAAAAATAATTTGAGAATTGTAGAAATATTAACAAAAAGTTTTTATAATTGTCGATGAATTTACGAAAAATAATTTGAGAATTGTAGAAATATTAACAAAAAGATTTTGTAAATTTAAAATAAACAGATAAATAAAAAACAGTTTACCGGAATAAATTACGAAAAATAATTTTCTGTATGATACAATTCAGAAATTAAAAATGAAATTAAAACGTAATTCAATTGTAGAAATATTAACAAAAAATATTTGTAAATTCAAAATAAACAGATAAATAAAACACTTTACCCGAATTAACAGCTCAAAAAAGTAACTGTGATGCCGTGGATAGCAAAATCACAATAGACAGAAAAATCAAAAAATTTCCCAAACCTCTCAACGAATTTTAAATCTCGCGGGTGAAAAAAAAAATTGACTCTCTGATGGATTAATCACGCTAGTCACTTGGTTACCATGACAACGTCATGCAAAAAACGTCGATGTCTACCGGAAGGGAAATCGGTAAGTCAAAAACATCATCGGTTGAATTATCCAATTTCTATAAATTAATTTACATATAAAACTCACATTTAATATTATGCGATATATATATGAAATGTACACATGTGTGATCATAGTATGTGCGATCATCACATTACACCGCTCCCTAATTTTCAAGGATTAATATATAGTGAACTTTGATGTGAAGGCCATTTTAATTCTTAATGTTTAAATTACTTTGGTGAGATAGTCATGGAGAGACAACTAGGCAACAGCTATACATATTCAATCCAATCGATCTGCACTAGTCAAACCACTTTAATCCCTACGGAGGACTAGACTACAGTGAGACTTGACCTTTAATGCTAACCAACATTCATATGGGGTTCAAACTCTGAGGACGGCAGGGCATTTCTACGGCCCATTCTACATAACATAAACTTCTTCATCTGAAATTATTATTTTTGATATGCTAGGAAATTTCATCTAGCACAGATAATGTGCCCAGGATTCTTACTGGAGCTACATCATTTTATTTATTTTTGCAACACACACATCTTTTTGATTCGTCAAATTCTTGAGGTACTTATTGAGTTCATAATAAACTGGTAGCTTCTGTCCCGCACAGATAATGAGCCCAGGATTCTTACTGATGCTACATTATTTAAAACAACGCACATACTCACCTGCACATTTACATCATACGCAGAGCCGGCTTAACCGAGCTCAGATGCCATCCATACATAATCCCTACACACATGCAAATGCCTCCATCCAGAACCTCAACCACATATCCTTGACACTTTAACTTTACTACTATTATTTATTTATTTTATTTTATTACGTGATAATCCCCCAATTAATAACTTGGATGTTTATTTTTCCATCCTATTTCTTTTTTCATTTATTTATTATTTCTAGCTGCATTTGCAGACTTACGGATCATACATTAAAATTTAAATTCTTTTGGCTATCACAATGGCAGTCTTATGAGACGGGTTTTATTATACTAATGGTTGATATAGACAATACATTTTAATCATCGTTGTATTTTTTTTCCTCATGCGCAGCTGTGTTTGACAGGCGTACACTAGGAGTTTGTCATTATAGATTACAAATTGGTTTGTTTTACGTTACTTCATTTTATTTTTCATACTTTGCATTTAAAATTTTATGACTATTTCATCCTCTCTTCCCATTAAATTTCTTTTATTTACATTGATTTTTTTTTATTATTACATTTTATAAGTCATTCTCCATTCTCGAAATCCAGGGCCGTTAATATTCGGTCAAGTTGACATATCCTTCGTGTTAGATTTCTTTTAAATTAGTTTTTATCTGGAGATTCTTTATTACTCCTTTTGTTCAACATATATCCACTGGTGCTGAGCAATGGACTACTATCCCTATGCCTATTAAAGTCTGTGTCCTTTCGGATAATTTTCATCCGAATATCTCTCCATCAGTCTGGACATTTTATTTCTATCATAAAATCTTCTCTTCTTATTTCCTTCCCAGTAATTCCGATGAGGGTTAGATGGACCCACATTTACAATCGGATCTTTAGGAGGGGTTTTGAATCCTCGATCTTCAGCCATGTAACTTGGCCTAATACTGTCGAACGCATTAAGTAATTCGGTGACTTGTTCGACTGTTTTTCTTTCGGTGCCTATAATCATTTGCTCCACATTATTATTTTCACTAGCTTGCATGCATTCGCTTGGGTTCTTTTTCTCTTTACTGTTAGCTTTGGTCGTCTGTATTATATTTCCTGCCTTATTCTCACTTTCTTCTACCTGTGACCCTATTTTCTCTATTGCTACCACTAACTGATTGACATCCCATCGTAGATTTTCTATAACTTTCTCATTTTCATCTTTAATCATTTCGATTTTCTCCCCTTGCTCTAATTGAAAATCCTCTATTTCCTGGCATACTACTTCTACTCTATCTTCCACATCAGCCACCCTTTCACTTATTTCCCCTCTGATCTCTTGCGCTGCACTATCCCACTTTCCCATAATTTGTTGCTCGAATTTCTCAAGTAACTCAGCTTGGCTATTCAACCTTTTATTTGCGATCGCCATTTGACATGAGGCTTGTTTAAAATCTTCATTTAATTCTTCCATTTTCTGATTGAGGCTTTTAGTTAGTTGTTCACATAACTCTCCCAGCATTTTCTTGTTTGATTCCTCCCTTTGCTTCTCTTTTTCTTTTAATTCTTTGGAAAATTGTTGCTGATTTTTTAATATCTCTTTTAACATACTCATCACATCATGGCATTTTACATTACATCCCTTTTTGTATTCGTTACTATCTTCCATTTCCCTATCAGTACTCAAATCTTCGGTTTGTTCAGCCTTTTTGCTAATACTCCCCTCTCCGTCACTTTGGACATCCATCTTTGTTTTTGCTCTCGTGTGCATGAATCTTCTTTTAAGTTTATGAAGTAATCCTTAATATATATTTCCACTATACTGATTCTCTTTCGTCCTTTACCCGTTTATTTCTATTTGCTAATTTAATTTCTTTCTTTTATGATTGGTGTTTGGTACGCCAGTTAATCTCAACCACACCTCAGATTCTTCGCCTACCTGCCTTAGATTCGTTTCCTCTCCCTGATACGTTTAGTTTCCCGACGATTACCCTCTACATTACTACGCATATATTTATCGATAAATTTATTCTATTTCACTACGACTGTTTGAAATAAGACATGTATATAATTTATTTTAATTTCACTGATATCCTTTATCTCACTATATTTATGACTTATCGATAAAAAATTTCAAAATCTATTCCCAATTTATTTTAGATTTCAATATATTTCTCTTTATTTTATCGCAATTACGTAAAGATAACATATATATTCGGTCGTTATATAAGACACACATATAATTTATTTTGATTTCACTGTTACACTTTATCTTACTATATTTATGATTTATCAATCAAAATTTTTTTTCCCAAACTCTATTCCCAATTTATGTTAGATCTCAATATATTTCTTTTTTTCAAAATATAAAATCACAAACCAATTTTCTTTAAAAAACTTGTTTTTTATTATTATGACTATATGAATTTTAATTTCAAGAGCAACGTTTCGACTATTTACTTCCTTATAGTCTTTTTCAAGCCACTAAAATATACAAAAAATAATAAAACAAATAAAATAAAACATTATATAATCATTAAACTCTACATATATTTCAAATCTTCTCAAAATAAAAAATTCTTTTTTTAAAAAAAATCTTTTTTCCCTTTAAAGACATAAATTTAATATAAAACATTAGAACATTACCTTCCTCTATTTAAAACAACCTACAATTTAAACTTTTATTTAAAACACTCTGTTTAAATTATATTTAGATAAAATACCTCAAAACCAGTCCCATCACCCACAACAATCAATTAGTTTTTTTCTTTTATTCCTATATTGTTTAAATTCCCTACTATAAAAAATTTTTCCTTTTTTAAACTTACTTTATAATTAATTATTGTTTCTAAAAGTTCTATTTTTTTGCAAATGATGTGACTAGTTTTTATTTTTTATAAAATCAATTAGTTTTTTATTCATATATGGTTTAAATTCCTTAATATAAAAATTTTCCTTTAAAAATCTTTCTTTATAATTAATTACTGTTTCTAAAAGTTCTATTTTGTAATTGATGTGACCAGATTTACATTTATGAAAAAAAATTGCAGATTTTTTATCAGATAAATGTTGTTTTAATCTTGTTATTAAATTATTTTTTGTATTTCCAATATAAGAAACACTTTTACCAACATTCCAGCAGTCTAAACATTTTATCATATATACACCTTTCATAGCTTCAAGCATATCATTTTTTTCATTAACATTAATCAGCTTTTTTAAATCTTTCTTTTTTTTAATTTCTTTTTTTATTTAATCGCAATTGTGTAGAGATAACATATATTTGGTCGTTTTAAGTATACAGTTATCTAAATACTTTTTTTTTCTTTTCCTTCTATAACAGTAAATATGCAAAAAACTTTCAATAGATTTTCACACAGTTAATTTATCCCCCTTCCCTTCTCTTTTCTTCTACACATGTGACTTTGAAACATATATAACTAACTATAAAGCAAAGAAAAAACTCCCTCTCGTCCTCGCTTCTCACCAAACTAATTTATTGGAATTAATTTGTATATGAATAATTTTTTTCAACAAAATTCTACCCGACACGTGACTAATAATTGTACAGCAAATCGATCCCGGACTTGGCTCCCAAAATGTAACAGAATTACCTTTTCGACCGTGATAAATAAATGTTTTAATTTTCACTTTTACGATCGACACGACTGTCACGTCAAGCAAGAAGCAAATATAGACTAATTATTTAAGTCTATATTCCTGATCGAATACTGAGATTACCAATGGAATATTCCAGTATTATTTTTCCCGATCAGACGCTCATCGGCTGCTGGATACTCATTCATAAGAATGATTTACTCAAAAGACAATCCAGCGCTTGAAATATTTATAAAATTTTCGAGATTTAATATTACTGTACTAGATTGAACGTGTGCCTTTTACTAGAATCAATGTCTACTGAATATTTAATAAACCCTACAGGTATATCATTCTAATTAGTATGGTGGAGAAAGAAAGACGAGTCGTAAAGAGCTATTCATAAATAAATACTGTTTAATACAATACATTCAATACATACTTAAGACAATATTAAAACATAACATAAGAAATCATTAGCCTAATACAAATTACCTTTCATTTAACCATTCACACTAAATAATAATTGTTCGTAATTTATATGTAGGTATTCTAGAGTAGAGTCCTTTTCTCCACGTATTATTTGTTATAGAAAATCTACTGATTAATTGATTCACTCTGATTTACATTTTGCAATTGCATTATAATTTCTTTTGGCCATTTTAAGAAATTGTGTGCACGTGTGATATATTTAAAGTTTAATTACCTAGATTTTCTGGACTCACACGACAAAATGTTTAACCATCATGTGGATTACTCCACTTCTTTTGGAGAGATGGTAGTTCTTGGGATTCGGCTCGGGCTCCTTCATGCAGCTTACTTTTATCGTATTATTTGCGGCTTCAATGACAGGGAAGGTGAACCATCAGGCAGGCGCTATCACTACTGTTATTTCATGAGCGAGATGACATTACACCCAAGGCGGGCATGGATCAACTGGCGTCTGTTTGTGGCCCTTACCCCTGCATTCTCACGCTTCAAGTTCCTGGTACATTTTGTTCATATATAAAAAACACAGCTCTCGAACTAATCTGTCTTTCAGCTCAGCAGACTCAAGAAGAACTAAAACATGGCTCCTTTCCTTCACAACTTCTTACTTAATTGTCCCAGAATCCCTTTCTTATCTTCTTTGATTGTTTCTTGGAATGTCATTAATTACATTTCACACCTTTATTTTACTTTCATAAAATACATAAATTTCTTCTTGTTTTTTATTTTTATTTTTTATTTACTTCCATAATATTGGTTTTATTTTGATTTCTCTTTAATAAAGTAATTTTCTTATTTACACACTCTTTCTTTCCTTCTCATAGCCATACATATATTTCATGCGTTCACATGTGTAGTTTGAAGAGATGATCTTTATCTTTTTTTTTTAAAATCTATTTATTTTATTTATAACTGCGACTGAATTTTATGATTGCTAATTCTACAATCATTAACCCCCTTTTTATTTACTTTTCCCTTTAAGATTTGATCATCAATTTCGATGATCCTATTTTAATATTTCCTTAACTTTACTATTCTTAAAATTTTAAAAAAGTTGACTTTGGAAGGTGAAAGATAAGAATCCTGGTTGCTTACCTTCCTTCACTTTCTTTAATTACTATAATTGATTCTTCTTTTAATTGCATTCCTCAACTACCATTTTGATTTTTTAATTAACACTAACTTAAAAATAAATTTCTTTTCTTTCCTACGTTTATTATCCAATTTCTACAAATTAATTTACATATAAAACTCACATTTAATATTATGCGATTTATATATGAAATGTACACATGTGTGATCACAGTATGTGTGATCATCACATTATACATATAGTTTTTGTAATGAATATTAATATTATTACATTTATTATTTTTAATAATTAATATTTGAACTTTGTTTCTGGCTATCTTTAAATCTACGTTACAAATTTTCTCTTTTTCGAGCATTTTTTTTTTTTTGAAGATTTGGTAGGAATCGACTTCATAAGCGGTTTATCTTTAGTATTATTTACGGAAGTAGGTTTTCTAATAGCTCTGCATTTTCTTGTTGTTCTATTGACTATGATAAAGCCATCATTTAAATATTCATTAGGATTTAAGCAACTTTCAGAGTTTGGCATATTTGAGGCTTTTTTGTTGTCAGCCATTAGACCCGTTCATTAAAACGGATGTTTTATAAGATATGTGGTAGGGAATTATTTTATTTTTGAGCAAAATTAGCTTATAATAATAAATATGGTACTTACTGTAATTTTAGCTATAATTCTCTTAAATATATGACCTCCAACATGTAAAACGGACTGTAATAGGCAGATCTTGTGAATAGATAACTATTCACAATGGCTACCGGAAGCCAGTCCTACATGTGTCTTTTAAGTTTTTTTTTATATCTAGCCATACAGCAATATATATATGTTTCCACAAAATAAAAGTGCACCCTCATCCTATCTTTCGTATCTAGTTTAACCCTTTAATTTCCTATCTAGAGTTATATGTATATATATATAAATCTTCTCTATTACTCTGATAAATACTAAAACTAGATTTATGCAAATTTCCCCTCCTTGAAACAGGGTTTCAACCCACCCCTGTTACAATATACATGCACATATTTCATTAATATAAATGAGCACAACCCCTCTCCTTTTATGCCTGTTTTAATTCTTTATTTAAGATTTTAGAAAAACCCAAAAATCGAATATGTATAACATATAGTTAGTAATAATATGTATACATATACACGTGAATACAAATTTTTTTTCTTTGGAACAGGATTTATTTAATCCCAGCCCTGTTACAATACATAAACAAAATAATTGAAACCAATCAACAATGGCATTTAAATTTAATAATATTACAAAATTGTTTACAATCTAAATTAAAGTGGTTAGTATTACTACGAATATGATTATATAAAGATGGTAGCTTGAACAAAGGAGAAAATATATGGACATTGGAATGACAAGCTTTAATATAACAAACAGAAGCAGACAGAATATCATGTACACAAGATCTAATTATAATAATAGAAATTGTGTCAGATAGAATAACTATGTTATTAACAATTTTATAAAGAAATTTAAGATCTCTATATTTTCTTTTAGAAAAAAGATGAACAATATTTTTTTGCAGCAAAACACATTTGGAAAACTTATTAGACACTGATTGTAATAAATTACATTCCTGTTTAGAGCCAGGATTCCAAATGATTGAACAATATTCAGTGATGGGAAGAACCAATGACAAAAATAAATTGAGTTTTGTATCATCACTGAAATGATAACCATATCTTAGGATGGCAACCATTATTTTTAAAGCCTTATCAATAATCATTTCCAAATGAGGAAGAAAAGAACCATTGTTAGAAAACATAACTCCTAAATCTTTTTGGGATTCAATAGAATTAATTTTGTGAGAATTAATAAAATAAAAAAGTAGCAAAACTTCAGATGTTTTAGAGTATCAGACTAAGGAACATTTAAATCATACCAAGCATTAAAATTATTTGTGATTCTTTTAAAGATTTTAGTCATCAGGATAGCACAAAAGATAAGTATTCTAAACAATCTTTAAGGTTATTCATATAAATGTTAAGCATGGCTGCTAAAATACTACCTTGGTGATCTCCCAAATTATATTCAAAATTAGATGAAACATTATTATTAAATTTGACATATGTTTTATGACTTATGAAGAAAGGATTGAAACCAATAAATATGTTTAGTAGAAACACACATTTGATATAATTTGTGAAGAAGATTGATATAGTCTACTTTATCAAAAGCTTTTCATAAATCAAAATAAATAACATCAAGGCTTTGCTGGTCCTCGATCGCACGTGCTACATGATCATAAATAGTTAGCAAATAAGTTTTTACCCAACTATTAGGAATAAAACCATGTTATGAAGAAGAAAAAAAAAATAGGTTTATTATAAACACACATTTTGAAAATTCTAGCAATAGTGTGAAAACCAGATATACATCTATAGTTATTAACAGATTTACATGAGCCATTCTTAAAAATAGGTACCATTTTGGCACACTTAACATTTGGGAAAATACAGGAGTTAAGTGATAAATTAAAAATAAATGCAAGAGGTACTGCAATAAATTCAGTTAAACCTTTGTAAATTGTAACAGTATGAAAAATAGAGCTGCTTTAATCCAATCTAGAGATGCAGGTTGAGGGGGTTCGAACCTCACCTACTCCTTCAGACTGCCACTAAGCGACTTACTTCCCAAGACCTCACTAGAATTTCTTCTTAATATATGCCCGGTGGTCAGGGAGAGACAAGACTCGGAAGGGGAATTTACAGATAAGAAAGCGGTATGTGAATATATTAAAATAAAATGGAAATTTATTGTTTGCAAAAGAATTACAATTTATTCTATACAGAAAAAGAAAAAAACAAAGATCACTTTCTAAAGAGGCAGTTAGTAATCTCTCGGCCTACCCAAGAGCATTAATGGATTACACAATAACTAGATATGCTGTAAACCTCTGTTTCATTTTACAAATTATTACATTTACTGGGCATAGAGTGAATGATTCAAGGAATGAGAGAGAGAGAGTAAAAGGAGTCGTTCAGAGGTGGTAGAAAAGGAAGAAAATCTTAACAAACAGATCACTAGTCAAATAGACGTTCTTTTAATTATGATTTAAAATTTAGCCAGCAAATTAAATTTGAACCCCCTTTGTTCTTTTCTTTTCCCCTTTACCTCACCATCATCATCAAGTTTTTCTGTGTAGTGCTTTGAGTATAGAAGATAGTCAGGATTAAGAGAACAAATGTATTACTAAATATGTATTACTCAGAGATTTGTTATTTTTCTCCTTTTCTTGGTAGGCAGGGTTTTCCGAGACATTTTTCCATATGAGGAATGTAAAATGAAATGAGACTGGATAGCACTCCGACCCTAAAATATGGTAGGATGAGAAGGAACCCGTTTGCAGAGCGTGATCCGGGTTCAGAACAGAGCATATTGCTTATGTCCAGTCATTTATAGATTTTACATACAATGATTTCCGGAATTTTATCTGGAGATTTCCAAAGATAGACCCACCAAACTTAAATTTGAACCCCTTTGTTCTTTTCTTTTCCCTTTACCTCACCAACATTATCAAGTTTTTCCATGTAGTGCTTTGAGTATAGAAGATAGTCAGGATTAAGAGAACAAATGTATTACTAAATATGTATTACTCAGAGATTCGTTATTTTTTTCCTCTTCTTGGTAGGCAGGGTTTTCCGAAATATTTTTCCATATGAGGAATGTAAAATGAAATGAGACTGGATAGCGCTCTGACCCTAAAACATAGTAGGATGACAAGGAACCCGTTTGCAGAGCATGATCTGGGTTCAGAACAGAGCATATTGCTTATGTCCAGTCATTTATAGATTTTATATATAATGATTTCCGGAATTTTATCCGGAGATTTCCAAAGATAGGCCCACCAATATGGAGATTGAACTAAGACACATTTATAAAGGTATTCCGACTCCCCAAGTAATACAGAAAGATTTAGATGGAATAATAATCCGTTTTTAAAAAAATCAAGCCTGAATTAAATACGAGTATCTAAATTCTCATGACACCAAAGCTCTACAAAACTGAGGTAAAAGTTTAGATTAAGAAAAGAAATCCCCTTATATTTATCGATTTTTATATGATCGATTTAGCTATATATATATATATATATTACTAGTGGCTTAATAAAATATGTTAGAACTCTATTAAACCAACTTTACCCACCTCTATCAATAAAACTTCTTTAACATTTCTTGATTATAAAAAAAAACACTCTCTCCCACATTTAAAATGTACAGGTTATTTCAAATCACTCCACTCTAAATAAAATGACTACATATATATAAAGAATAATGACAGAATATTTTATTATTCTGCCCTTTTAAGAAAAACGCTTTAAAAATTAATTAATCACACAAATACATTATATATAATAAAACCAAAAGTTACGTATACGTTTTTGTTAATGAAAACATTTAAATATATAACAAATACCATACAATGATTTATATTACCGGTAAATGGGAAATGCGTACGTCTTTTTCTTTTATGAGATAGTCTTATGGAGATTTTAGTGCACTTCATGATCCGTGTCCGGCAGCAGGCATTTGGTCAGGCAGGAAAATGTTGTAACACCGACTCTTCATTTTGATGTTAAGTCATTCCAGTTCCAGCAACTCAGAAAAACGACGAGAGAAAGGTCTACTCGGCCATTTCCATTACAGCGCATGAAAAATTCTTTTTTTAAAATTTCTTTAAAGGTTTGTGGTTAATATACTCTTCTTTACGAGAACTTTTACCCACAAGCTGATTACATTCTTCTTCACTAAATATCTTGTGATATTTCCCTAGTCCTCCTAGTTGAACTGACTCAGGCAAAGACCGCACAGAAACTAACTAACTCTCTCTACACAAATTGCTGGCCATCTTGCATTCCAATCCCCATTGTTCTCTATCTTATTTTTTTTAATTACGGTGGGTTTCTTTTAAATTATTTTATCTCTAATTAATCTCCTTGGTGAGCTCTAGGAATTTTTATTTCATTATCTAAAAATAAAATCTTTCAATTTCATTTTCTGAAATTAAAAGAACATTCCGTAAATTTTTCTACTTTACATTTAGTTTACATTCATTGTGGTTGAACTCTGGGTCTTTAGTTAAACCACAGTGAATGGTGAAGCAGACATATATATATATTCCATGTGTATATATGTATAGCTTCATATTCCTAGAACCCATAAAAAAAAAACAAAAAAAAAAGACCCCTAGTTACCTTCTGTGTGGAGTGGAGCAGAGTGATACAGGGGAGTCATAAATCTAATTTAAAAATGAAACCAGATTAAACAAACGATATATTCATAAATCATCAAAGTTAAAATATGTGAAATAATGTTTTTTTTTGTCTCTTTTCCCATTTCAGTCCATTTGTTTCTTTATCCATTTGCTTATGTGATCACTTTATGGGTGGATCTTCCTCTCTGGGATCCAGTATTTCCATTGCGTTCTTGATTATTTATCTGGTCATGATATCGCTTTAATGCTTCTTGCATTAGATGACAACTGGTTGCTTTTTTGTTTTCTAACAGGAAAGCATTTTTTCTCAGTTTCTTTATTCTTATGGGTGGTCTTGAACATTTGCCACTTGTATTATGTACTGGTTTATTTACTACATGATGTCCCCTTGCTTGTGCTGTCACTGTGTCCTGAGTAGTGAAGTTGTTTGTAAAATGCTGAAAAGCATGATGTGACATATCCCGTTTCTTTATTGCTCCCTATATGCTTTTGTTTGTAATTTGGCAAGCTTTCTCTACACGTACTGGACGAGCCAACCAGGTGACGCTGCAGAACCACCAAGAAACCTGCAATTGATAAATTTATTTTTTAATATTCGCTAAAAATCGTTTTTTAATTTTAGAAATGGTAGACCCCCGTCGCATACTATGACAAATCTGTCCAAAGGTAATCGACTGTAATTGAAATGTAAAAAAAAAAATCACTAAAAATCACTTAATTTTAGAAATGGTACCCCCCCCGCCGCATGAGACAAATCGGGCAAAAACGCTGAAATTGAATGTATAATTGAAAAAAAAAAAACTATAATAAAAGCCTACGAAATTAAACAAAAACATACTGATAATGTCAAAGCAATTTAAAAAAGAATCACTCTTCAGTTATATAACTAACAGATAATAATTCAAACCTCGTAATAACCTGTAATAGTGTATTAGTTTATATCAAAATTAGTGCAAATAAAAAATTGCATATATAAAATCTATAAAACAGAAATAAAATAATCAGAATGAAAATTGAAATTTAAAACAAAGTTGATTATAACATCTGAGGCGAATAATGTTTATAAATCCCCTCCCTCCCTCATGATGGGTTCAATGGGTTCAATGAAAAA